>CM043880.1:33430478-33440478 GCA_024034495.1 Camelina laxa
TCACATCTAGACAAATAGAAGCAGGGCGACGAGCAATGACACGAAATGTACGACGCGGTGGAAAAATTTGGGTACGTATATTTCCAGATAAACCAGTTACAGTAAGACCTGCGGAAACGCGTATGGGTTCTGGGAAAGGATCCCCCGAGTATTGGGTAGCTGTGGTTAAACCAGGTAAAATCCTTTATGAAATGGGTGGTGTACCCGAAAATATAGCCAGAAAAGCTATTTCAATAGCGGCATCAAAAATGCCTATAAAAACCCAATTCATTATTTCTGAATAGGAGTATAGAATGAAAAAGCTAAATAACATTTAAGGATAAAAAGATTATAAGTTTTCTTTTTTTTGACAAACAATATTTTTTTACTTCGTCCTTTGCATTAAAAGAAGAGATACAAAAAAAATGATATGATTCAACCACAAACCTATTTGAATGTAGCAGACAACAGCGGGGCTCGAGAATTGATGTGTATTCGAATAATAGGAGCTAGTAATCGCCGATATGCTCATATTGGTGACGTTATTGTTGCTGTAATCAAAGAAGCAATACCAAATACTCCTCTAGAAAGATCAGAAGTGATTAGAGCTGTAATTGTACGTACTTGTAAAGAACTCAAACGTAACAATGGGACGATAATACGATATGATGACAATGCCGCAGTTGTCATTGATCAAGAAGGAAATCCAAAAGGAACTCGAGTTTTTGGGGCGATCCCACGGGAATTGAGACAATTAAACTTTACTAAAATAGTTTCATTAGCTCCTGAGGTATTATAAGATCTAAATATCAATAGTTTAGTATAGGATTAAAAAACTGGTATTGAAATAAAATTAATTAATAGATTGTGTATCACGCATATACCCTTAATAATAAAATATTAAGAATTTAATTCATATATTAATATATAATTCGTCTATATCTATATATAAATAAAAGAAAAAGAACATGTTGATTATATCAAAATTATAGAACAAGAAGGAATTTTAACTTATCATGGGTAAAGACACTATTGCTGATATAATAACCTCTATACGAAATGCTGACATGAATAGAAAAGGTACGGTTCGGATAGGATCGACTAACATCACCGAAAGCATTGTTAAAATCCTTTTACGAGAGGGTTTTATCGAAAACGTGAGGAAACATCGCGAAAGCAACCAATATTTTTTGATTTTAACCCTAAGACACAGACGAAATAAGAAAGAATCCTATAAAACGATTTTAAATTTAAAGAGAATAAGTCGACCGGGTCTACGAATCTATTCTAATTCTCAACGAATTCCACGAATTTTAGGCGGAATAGGGATTGTAATCCTTTCGACTTCTCAAGGTATAATGACAGACCGAGAAGCTCGACTAAAAAGAATCGGCGGAGAAATTTTGTGTTATATATGGTAATCCTTCTAATATAAAAATTAGATATCTGGAATTTACGATTTGTGAAAAAAAGGGGGGGGTTGCGTAATAAAAACCCTGTTCAAAAAAGTTTCGGATGTTTTACTTCGAATGAAATTAAAGAAAAAATGAATTAATGAAAGTTTTCTTTCTGAATAACTTCAGAACGGCATGTTTCGATTTTGTTTAGATACTAAAGATTTTTTTTTCATGCTTCTGAAAGGATTCGACATATTTTAGGTATACCTATAGGATAAAAAAGTAAAATTTTGAGTAAGTTCTTAGATATAAATAAATTAATCAGGGGACAGCCATTTTCTAGACTCCATAACAAGGATTCAAATGAGTAAGTGGTTTTTTTTAATTTCAACCATTCCTTTCACGAAGATACAATTCAAGATTCAAAAATATCAAGAAACCTTTTTTTCGTCCACCAATAAATATATTCACAGAATTAAGGAATAACAACTATGAAAATAAGGGCTTCCGTTCGTAAAATTTGTGAAAAGTGTCGACTAATCCGCAGGAGGGGACGAATTATAGTAATTTGTTCCAACCCGAGGCATAAACAAAGACAAGGATAATCTTACTAAACGAACTCACGTAAAGGAAACGGCACGTCCAAAGAGCTGGAAAAAAAAAAGGTCTGTTTTGACATGAAATGGATATATCCATATATTTCTTGTGAAATGAAAAAATATGGCAAAACCTATATTAAGAATTGGTTCACGTAAAAATACACGTAGTGGTTCACGTAAAAATGTACGTAGAATACCAAAGGGAGTTATTCATGTTCAAGCAAGTTTCAACAATACCATTGTGACCGTTACAGATGTACGGGGTCGGGTGATTTCTTGGTCCTCCGCAGGTACTTGTGGATTCCGGGGTACAAGAAGAGGAACTCCTTTTGCTGCCCAAACCGCAGCAGGAAATGCTATTCGAGCAGTAGTGGATCAAGGGATGCAACGAGCTGAAGTAAGGATAAAAGGCCCTGGACTCGGAAGAGATGCAGCATTACGAGCTATTCGTAGAAGCGGTATACTTTTAAGTTTCGTACGAGACGTAACCCCTATGCCACATAATGGTTGTAGACCCCCTAAAAAAAGACGTGTATAGAACTAACTAAAGTATGAAAGGGTTTCAAGAGAAATAAACGATTCAATGATCTGATCAAATAAAATTACTATGGTTCGAGAGAAAGTCAAAGTATCTACTCGGACACTACAGTGGAAGTGTGTTGAATCAAGAAGAGACAGTAAACGTCTTTATTATGGACGCTTTATTCTGTCTCCACTTATGAAAGGTCAAGGCGACACAATAGGCATTGCGATGCGAAGAGCTTTACTTGGCGAAATAGAAGGAACATGTATTACACGTGCAAAATCTGAGAACATACCACATGACTATCCTAACATAGTAGGTATTCAAGAATCAGTACATGAAATTTTAATGAATTTGAACGAGATTGTATTAAGAAGTAATCTATATGGAACGCGCAACGCGCTGATTTGTGTCCAAGTGAAACGACCAACCTTTTTTTTTTTTTTTTTAATAAATAAATAATAAATATAATATATGAAAACAACTACAGCTAGTGGTCCCATACCCACTAGCCACCTAACCACAACACATTCAACAGCGGAAAACATAATCAATAACCAATAATAACCAATAATAAACCAATACTATAGCAAAGCAATAATCAATACCAAACAACAAGAAACATGGAACCAGCAACCTAGCAATGTTTCTAATGACTCAACTCTAGCACCCTAGCAAATGCCAGACAACATCCAATCGAGTCCCTAGAACATCCTCCTCTTCATTGCCTTTGATTCCACGATCACACTTTGCCTTTACCTGCACAACACAAATTGAGATGCATGAGTATTTGATAAACACTCAGTGAGGCAATCCTCCCATCTACTGGGCTATACACACAAGCAATAAGATCTCTACAAGCCACAAACAACAATCAATAAAACAAACCAGGCAATATACACGCATGCATGAACAAGGGGTGTCGACCGGCACACCAGATGGTGTCGATCGTCACTGACTATCTGGTGTCGACCGACGCCAAACTGGTGTCGACCGACACCCTGCCCGACACTCCCGAAAACCCTAGTTTGTGTCGACCGACGCCTCCACATGGCATCGAACGACACTCGCCAAAGTCCCGAGCCGTCCTCGCGTTGGTGTCGACCGACACCCCAACTGGTGTCGACCGACACCGATACCGAGCAGCGATTTCCCTCGATCAGAAACTCCGAATCTCGCCTCCAATCTCCTCCAATCCGCTCCTTGCACTCCCAGAAGCCAAACCCAGCCCAGATAGCAACGAAATAACATAGGGAACTCAAAACAACCACATAAGCACCAAATCACATAGAAACTAGAAATCTTAGCTTAGATAAGCCATGGTCATGCACTCACCTCTTTGCAGGAAGATTCAGACCAAAAGCAACGAATCCAACCTTCCTAGCAAGCTTCTAGATCCTTCCTAGCTTCCAAACTCTCAAGAACAGCAGGAATCTCACCAATCTCTTTCAAAAGCTCAAGAACAACTTTTTCTCTCCTTTCTCTCAAAAACAACAAGCGGCGACAAAATAACTTCCAAAACCCTTCTTGTGTCGAAATCCACTTAAATAACTCGGTTTAGTGGTTTCCCAAAACCAAACCGAACCAAATCGATAATTAAATTGAACCGGTCGAACCGAAACAATTAGTGTCGATCGACACCTCCTGTGGTGTCGATCGACACCCTCACCAAAATACCAAAAAATGGTTCGCGGGTGTTACAATTCTCCCCCACCAATCTAGATTCGTCCTCGAATCTCGAACAACCATCAGTCAAGGACTCCCGTGCAACCGTCTCCACGGCCCGCACTCCTCCGACCGATCTACAGAAGGTCTCCTCTAGGCGATAGACTCACGCTCCAGGCGTCATTTGCTCTTGACTTTTTGGACTTTCCTTTACTCATAGGCCTAAACCTTGAGTTTTTATTGGCTCCTCATCAGACCTAAGTCTGCATGCCAAATGTTGGCTCCTCATCAGGCCGAAGCCCGCATGCCATAATATATAAGGAAAAGTCCAAACTCGTCTCTCGGGTTGCCACCCTACAGCGCGCCCCCGGATCGTCATCCGAAGTCGATATACCAACCATTCTCCCGAGCCACAAAGTCTCTGAAAATGGCAGTACTAGGAGAACCTAAGTCCCCCAAGAGTCGCGAGCAAACGATTCTGAACACGTCCGAGTCCTATCCCTATCCAGGTTTCCTTCCCGTGGCTCGCGTAAAACATCTCAATGTCCTACCAACCACATATTCCCTCACTGGAATACCTCATGACCACACAAGGATCATATACGCCACAAGGGCCGCCACAAAGGCCAAACAAAATGTCCTAAAGAGGACCGCCACCAAGGCCAAACAAAATGTCCTAAAGGGACCGCCACCAAGGCCAAACAAATGTCCTAAAGAGGACCGCCACCAAGGCCAAACAAATGTCCTAAAAAGGACCGCCACCAAGGCACTCTGGCTAAACAGCCCGCCACAAAGGCCATCTGTCCCGAAGGACCGTCACAAAGACCATCTGAAGGACCGTCACGAAGACACTCTGGCTAAACAGCCCGCCACAAAGGCCAAACAAACGTCCTAAAAAGGACCGCCACCAAGGCCACACCGTCCTAAAGAGGACCGCCACCAAGGCCAAACAAATGTCCTAAAGAGGACCGCCACAAAGGCACTCTGGCTAAACAGCCCGCCACAAAGGCCAAACAAACGTCCTAAAAGGACCGCCACCAAGGCCACACAAATGTCCTAAAGAGGACCGTCACAAAGACACTCTGGCTAAAAGCCCGTCACGAAGACCCCACAATGTCTAAAAAGACCGCCACACACGGGCACACTGACTCAAAAGTCCGCCACTAAGGCCACACTCAAGCCCCCTTTAAGGCTCTCCACCGCTAAAATGGACAAATTCTAACTCCCATAAAACTTTCCATATTTAGCACCTTCCATTTTTGGAAACTTTCCACTTTTGGAAACTTCTCTTCACAACCCGCCTCACGGAAACTTTGTACCCCAAACACCACCTCATCTTGTTACTGAGTCGCACAACCAACCACCCCAAGCGACCGAGTAACAAGAGAGATGGGCTGGAATACTCCATTCCCGCTCCAGCCACGGATACAGATGGGACCCGGCTAAACAAGCTCAAGTCGCGGCTTGCTTCTCATACCACTTCTTGAACCTTGCCTTCATCTTTGCCTCAGGCTCCCAAGTCTTCCTCAACACCATCACAGTCCCAAAGGACTCTCATCAAAGGAATCTTCTTCTTCCGAAGTTCCTTGATCCTCCTCTCGAGAACCCTCACTGGTCTCGCCTCCAAAGTCATGTTAGGCTGAAGATCCTCAGGAATCTTAGCCAACACCTCCTCTCCCTCACGGAGACACTTCCGCAACATAGACACATGGAAAACCTTATGGAATGCACGCATCACCTCAGGTAACTCCAATCTATATGCCACTGGTCCAACCCGCTCAATCACTCTGAATGGACCCATATACCTCGGACTCAACTTAGTCTCTGACAATGACCTGTTCGGACCCCGCAACATGGCCATCTTGAGGTACACTCTGTCTCCTACCTGAAACTCAAGATCTCTCCTCCTCCTATCTGCATAACTCCTCTGCCTATCCTGAGCCTCCTTCATGTTCAGCTTGAGAACCCGAATCTTCTCGAGGTCTCCTGAACAAAACTAGCACCAAACATGCTCCTCTCCCCCACCTGAGTCCAGCATAATGGTGTACGACATGGCCTCCCATACAAGCCTCATAAGGAGCCATCTTAATACTTGCCTGATAGCTGTTGTTGTAAGCAAACTCTACCAGGTTCAGATGATCTGCCCAATGGCCACCCCAATCCAGCACACACATCCTCAGCAAATCCTCCAGCGTCTGGATCGTCCTCTCTGACTGTCCATCAGTCTGGGGATGATAAGCTGTACTCATATGCACCTTAGTGCCCATCTCTGCCTGAAATGCCTTCCAGAACACCGAAGTGAACTTAGAATCCCTATCAGACACAATGCTTGCTGGCACCCCATGCAACCTGACTATCTCCCTCACATACTTCTTAGCCAAGACCGCTGCTCCATCAGTCTTCTTAATGGCCAGAAAATGTGCTGACTTAGTCAACCGGTCCACAATGACCCAAATAGCATCAAAGGTCCGTGACACTGGCAATCCTACCACGAAATCCATAGTGATCATATCCCACTTCCACTCAGGAATGGGTAAACTCTTCAGTAACCCGCCAGGAACCTGATGCTCAGCCTTCACTAGCTGACATACATCGCACCTCGAAACCCAACTAGCCACATCCTTCTTCATCCCGACCCAATGATAGTACCTCTTGAGGTCACGGTACATCTTGGTCGCTCCTGGATGAATGGATAACTTGCTCGCATGAGCCTCTCTCAGAATCTCCTGTCTCAACTCCTCATCCTTGGGCACACACACGACCGTGCACCAAGATAGTACCATTATCTGAGACCTGATACTCTGAACCCATCCTTAGAGGCATTCACTAGCCCCAAATCCTTCTCCTGAGCCAACCGCACTCTACTCAGAAGATCTGCTCTATCTACTGCTTCCAAACCCAACGGTTCCTGTGAAACAGCACATAAGCTCAAAGCACTGATCTCCCTACCAGAGACTCCATCTCCTGCTCCTGAGCCGAAGCTACCCTCTTCCGACTCAGAGCATCTGCAACCGTGTTAGCCTTACCAGGATGATAGGCTATCTCCAAATCATAATCTGCCACAAGCTCCATCCACCGCCTCTGTCTCAAATTCAACTCAGGCTGAGTGAATATATACTTCAGGCTCTTATGATCTGTGAACACCTGTACCTTTGCACCATAAAGATAAGATCTCCAAATCTTCAGGGCAAAAACTACAGCACCCATCTCCAAATCATGAGTAGGATAGTTGCCTTCATGCACCCGCAACTGCCGCGAAGCATAAGCAATCACCTTCCCATGCTGCATCAGAACACAACCCAACCCAACTCTAGATGCATCTGTATAAACCACATAGGGTTCTCCTGCTCAGGCAAAGCCAACACTGGCGCAGTAGTCAACATCTCCTTCAGGCTTGCAAAGCCTTCCTCACACTCTTCTGACCAGACAAAAGAACATCCTTCCCTGTCAACTTAGTCATAGGACGTGCTCTGCTTGCAAACCCTTGCACAAATCTCCTGTAGTAACCTGCCAATCCAAGGAAACTCCTGATCTCTGTGGCATTCTGCGGTCTAGGCCAATCCCTAGCCTGAATCTTCTCTGGATCTACAGAAACCCCTTCTACAGAAACAATGTGACCCAGAAAGCCCATCTCACGCTGCCAGAAACTACACTTGCTCAACTTGGCAAACAGCTTCTGCTCCCGCAGCTTCTCCATAACTGCCCTCAAATGCACTGCATGCTCCTCAGGACTCTTAGAGTAAACCAGGATATCGTCGATGAAAATGATGACAGATACATCCAGAAACTCCTGAAATACACTGTTCATCAATCTCATAAACGCTGCTGGTGCGTTAGTCAACCCGAAAGGCATCACCACAAACTCATAATGCCCATACCTCGTCCTGAAAGCAGTCTTCCTCACATCTGCCTCATCTATCGGTATCTGATGATAACCCGATGCCAGATCCACCTTGGAGAACCAAGTAGCACCCCTCAACTGATCCAACAACTCGTCAATCCTCGGGAGAGGGTACTTGTTCTTCACAGTGACCCGGTTCAAACCCTGTAATCAATACACAACCGGAAACTCCCATCCTTTTTCTTGACAAACAACACCGGCGCTCCCCACGGTGACACACTAGGACGGATGAATCCCTTACTCAATAAATCCTCTAGCTGCTTCTTCAGCTCTGCCATCTCTGCTGGAGCCATCCTGTAAGGAGCCTTGGATAACGGTGTCGTCCCGGTTCCAGTTCAATGGTAAAAGGATCCGACCGAGATGGTGGTAATCCTTGCAGAGACTGAAACACATCCTCAAACTCCTCCACTACTGGAATACCGCTAACCGTAGACTTCCCCACTGACTCTGGCATAGATATAGTGACCAAATAAGCCTCACGGCCCTTCTCGATCATCTTCCCAGCCTGAATGGCTGACGAGACTCCCTGAAGTCGGTCTAATACCCTGAAAAACCAACTTCCCTCCTGGTCGCTCAAACTCCACTCTACCCCGATAGCAATCTAAATGCACCATATGCCGATGCATCCAATCCATCCCGAGAATAACATCATACAGCTCCACGGGACTGATAAGCAAATCCGCTGGCCATGACTCTCCTGCGATCTGAATATCAATTCCTCTAGCTCGTCCAATAACTCTCAGGAACTTGCCTCCCGCAACTCTAACAACTCCTGTGCGCTCTCCAGGATCCCCGCTGATCCCGCACACTCTGCACACTCTGGAGTAATGAAGCTATGCGAAGCTCCAGAATCAAACATAACGTGGGACTTAAACCCGCCCACCAACAAGGTCCCTACACAAACCTCATGTGTTGAGAACCTAACACTATATCACAGGAACATAAAATCTGACCCTACTAAAATTCACAAAGATTAAGTACCAGAAGTTATACCTGTGATCGCCCCGGCACTGGTTCCACCAGTCTCCCTGCGTGTAAACCCGAGGCCCCTGCTCAATCCGTGCCACCTGCTGACCCCCAGGCTGCACCTGCTGCTGCCACTGCTGCGGCTGCAGCTTGGGACAAAAAGGCTTGATGTGCCCTGTCTCCCTACAATGATAACACACTCGAGGTCCTGCCGTCGGAACACTCCTCTTGGGACAACTGGCCACCCTGTGTCCCTGCTCCCAAAGAAGCAACCCGCACCACTCGGCTTCTGCGTAGCCTCCCACTTCCTCTTGGTTCCCTGGGCATGCCTACCGCCCCTGCTAGAACCACCCTGCTGCTGAGCCTTACTAGGCTGAACTGCTGGAGCTACCGCCACTGACTGTGCCCGGATATCCTCCTCAATCTCTGCTGCAGTCTCAACCAGCTCTGCACGCGTAGCTCCTCCCTCTACAGTGAACTCTCAAGTCATCACGTAGAGCCCTCAAGAACCTCCTGATCTGAGCCTCCTCAGGCTCCATAGCCCGACCTCCATAACAAAGAAGTCGACTGAACTCCAAGTCCAACTCCCGCACTGACCGTGTCCCCTGAGACAACTGAAGGAACTGCACCTCCAAACGATCCAATGCCTCTCTAGGAAAATACTTGCGGTTGAACTCCAAAACGAAGTCAGCCCAAGTCATCTCCCGCTGCACCCTCCTAGCAGCCACAGATCTCCACCACAACTCAGCATCACCACTCAAAAAGTAGCCCCTATGTCCACCCTCCTCAGGACATCTCAGAGTGTGGAAGTTACGTTCCACTCTCGTCCTCCGCATCCGCAGCAGTAGGATCTACACCTCCTGAAAACTGCTCAGTACGCAACCGACCCATCTCTGTCAACATGCTGAGATAACGAGCATGGACTCCCGCATCCGCAGCCACTGGCTGCCGCTCCTCCGCCACCACTGGT
>CM043880.1:33447978-33611994 GCA_024034495.1 Camelina laxa
CAACTATCTATAGCTATTTTTCTAGGTATCATTAATATTCCAAGAATTACTACACAACTTTTTTTTGAATCAACAAAAACAATTCTTGATAAATATATTTACAAGAATAAAGAAAATGGAGAAAAAAAAAAAAATACTATTTATTTTATTTCGACTATAAAAAATTTAATATCCAATAAACAAAAGATGAGTTATGACCTATGCTCTTTATCACAAGCATATGTATTTTACAAATTATCACAAATAAAAGTTAGTAACTTTTCTAAATTAAAGGCTGTTCTTGAATATAACATATGCATAACATCCTTTTTTGTTAAGAATAAAATAAAGATTTTTTTTCAAGAACAAGGAATCTTTCATTATGAATTGAAAAATAAAACCATTTTTAATTCCGAAGTAAATCAATGGAAAAACTGGTTACGAAGTCATTATCAATACAATTTACCCCAGATTGCATGGGCTAGATTAGTAACCCAAAATTGGAAAAAGAAAAAAAAAAAAGATTCTCTAGTTCTAAACCCAAGTTTAACCAAAGAGGATTCATATGAAAAAAAGAAATTTGATAATTACAAAAAACAAAATTTTTTTGAGGCCGACTCATTATTAAATCCAAAACATAATTTAAAAAAAGATTATATATATAATCTTTTTTGCTATAAATCTATTCATTCTACAGAAAAAAATTTTGACATGTCTATAGGGATTGCCTTAGATAATTGTTTAGTCTCTTCTTGTTTAGAAAAATATAATATTCGGGGTATGGGGAAAATTCGGTATAGAAAATATTTGGATTGGAGAATTCTTAACTTCGGGTTTACAAAAAAAGTAAATATTGCGCCCTGGGTTGATACTAAGAGTAAAAAAAAATATATTAATACTAAAGTTCAGAATTATCCAAAAATTGATAAAAAAAAAAAGACGGATCTTTCTAATCAAAAAAGAAACTTTTTTGATTGGATGGGAATGAATGAAGAAATATTAAATCGTCGTATAACAAATTTTGAAATTTTTTTCTTTCCGGAATTTTTCTTATTTTCTAGTACATATAAAATGAAACCGTGGGTCATACCAATCAAATTACTTCTTTTAAATTTTAATGAAAACTTAAATGTTAATAAAAAGATCACTCGTAATAAAAAGATCACTCGTAATAAAAAGATCACTCGAAAGAAAAAAGGTTTTATACCATCAAATGAAAAAAAATCCCCGCGAGTTTATAATCTGAATAAGGAAGAAAAAGAATCGGCCGGTGAATTAGAGCTTGAATCAGATAAAGAAAAAAAAAGAAATCCCGAATCAGCTCTATTAAACCAAGAAAAAAATATTGAAGAAAATTTTGCAGAATCAACGATAAAAAAACGTAAAAATAAAAAACAATATAAAAGCAATACAGAAGCGGAACTTGATTTATTTCTCACAAGATATTCGCGTTTTCAATTGCGATGGAATGGTTTTTTTAATCAAAAAATTCTCAATAATGTAAAAGTATACTGTCTCTTGGTTAGACTAAACAATCCAAACGAAATAGCGATATCGTCTATTGAAAGAGGAGAGATGCGCCTAGACATTCTAATGATGGAGAAAAATTTCACTTTTGCAAAATTAATGAAAAAAGGAATATTGATTATTGAACCTGTCCGTTTGTCTGTACAAAACGACGGACAACTTATTATATACAGAACCATAGGTATTTCATTGGTTCATAAAAAAAAACAAAAAATAAGTAAAAGATACAAAAAAAAAAGCTATATTGATAAAAAAAAAATTGAAAAATCCATTACAAAATATCAAAACAAAACTGTAAATAGAAAAAAAACTAATTATGATTTCTTTGTCCCTGAAAATATTCTATCCCCTAAACGACGTAGAGAATTTCGAATTCTAATTTGTTTCAACTTAAAAAAAAAAACTGCGAGGGATAGAAATTCAAGATTTAATAAGAATATTCAAAACTTGACCACAGTTTTGCATAACAAGAAAGATCTTGATAAGGATAAAAAAAACCTAATTAATTTAAAATCCTTTCTTTGGCCCAATTTTAGATTAGAAGATTTAGCTTGTATGAATCGCTATTGGTTTAATACTACTAACGGAAATCGTTTCAGTATGATAAGAATACGCATGTATACGCGATTTCCGATTCATTAATGATAGAGACTTTTTACTATATATAATAAGTTACGGTATCTAAAAACAACTATATGCACAAATAGGAGGGATTCTTTTAAATTCCATCTTTATACATGAGATTAATTTAATTAATAACATAGATACCAATTAGAGCGGATCCATAAAAAAATTAATAGAATCCTCCTTTTTGAGATCTAAATTTAGATTTTTTTATAATTATAATATAAAATGAAGAATTAAGAAGTTGATAATTAAATTCAGATCCTTGTACAAAAAAACTACCATTATTATTACTGATCAGTAAAATTCATATCTTTCAATTCATATTAAAAGGGGAAGGATTTCTTTTTATGATAAAAAATACATTCATTTCATTTGAAGAACAAAAAGAAGAAAGCAGGGGATCCGTTGAATTTCAAGTATTTAGTTTCACTAATAAGATACGAAGACTTACTGCACATTTGGAATTGCACAGAAAAGATTATTTATCTCAGAGGGGTCTACGAAAAATTCTGGGAAAACGTCAACGACTGCTGGCTTATTTGTCAAAAAAAAATAGAGTACGTTATAAAGAATTAATTAATCAGTTGAATATTCGGGAATTAAAAACTCGTTAAATTCCAAAATTGTGAATTAGTGAATTTTTTAGATCTTCAATTTTTTGAAAAACTTCTTTATTCAGCAATCTAATTCATGCCAGAACGAATCAAGGAAAAACTTATGAAGAGACCAGTTACAGGAAAAGATCTTATGATAGTCAATATGGGACCTCACCACCCATCCATGCATGGTGTTCTTCGCTTAATTGTTACTCTAGATGGTGAGGATGTTGTTGACTGTGAACCCATATTAGGTTATTTACACAGAGGAATGGAAAAAATTGCAGAAAACCGAGCAATTATACAATATTTACCTTATGTAACGCGATGGGATTATTTAGCTACTATGTTTACAGAAGCAATAACAGTAAATGGACCAGAACAATTGGGAAATATTCAAGTTCCTAAAAGGGCCAGCTATATCAGAGTAATTATGCTGGAATTGAGTCGTATAGCTTCTCATCTGTTATGGCTCGGCCCTTTTATGGCAGATATTGGTGCACAGACTCCCTTTTTCTATATTTTCAGAGAACGAGAATTTGTATATGATCTATTCGAAGCTGCCACCGGTATGAGAATGATGCATAATTTTTTTCGTATTGGAGGAATAGCGGCCGATTTACCTTATGGTTGGATAGATAAATGCTTGGATTTTTGTGATTATTTTTTAACAGAGGTTGTTGAATATCAAAAACTCATTACACGAAATCCTATTTTTTTAGAACGGGTTGAAGGAGTTGGGATTGTTGGTGGGGAAGAAGCAATAAATTGGGGTTTATCCGGACCAATGCTACGCGCATCCGGAATACCATGGGATCTTCGTAAAGTTGATCGTTATGAGTCTTACGATGAATTTGAATGGGAAATTCAGTGGCAAAAACAAGGAGATTCATTAGCTCGTTATTTAGTACGACTTAGCGAAATGACAGAATCCATAAAAATTATTCAACAGGCTCTGGAAGGACTTCCAGGGGGTCCCTATGAAAATTTAGAAAGCAGGGGCTTTGATAGAAAAAGGAATCCAGAATGGAATGATTTTGAATATCGATTCATTAGTAAAAAACCTTCTCCTACTTTTGAATTATCGAAACAAGAACTTTATGTAAGAGTTGAAGCTCCAAAAGGGGAGTTGGGAATTTTTCTCATAGGAGATCAAAGCGGTTTTCCTTGGAGATGGAAAATCCGACCACCGGGTTTTATTAATTTGCAAATTCTTCCTGAACTAGTTAAAAGAATGAAATTGGCTGATATTATGACGATACTCGGTAGCATAGATATAATTATGGGAGAAGTTGATCGTTAAAATGATAATTTATGCAACAGCAGTCCAAACTATAAATTCTTTTGTTAAATTGGAATCTTTAAAAGAGGTCTATGGACTCATATGGATATTTGTCCCTATATTTTCTCTTATATTGGGAATCATAACAGGTGTACTAGTAATTGTGTGGTTAGAAAGAGAAATATCTGCAGGGATACAACAACGTATTGGACCTGAATACGCAGGCCCGTTGGGAATTCTTCAAGCTCTAGCCGATGGGACAAAACTACTTTTCAAAGAAAATCTTCGTCCATCTAGAGGAAATACTCCTTTATTTAGTATTGGACCATCTATAGCAGTTATCTCAATTTTACTAAGTTACTCAGTAATTCCCTTTAGTAATCACCTTGTTTTAGCGGATCTCAATATTGGTATTTTTTTATGGATTGCCATCTCAAGTATTGCTCCTATTGGACTTCTTATGTCAGGATATGGATCAAATAATAAATATTCTTTTTTAGGTGGTCTGCGAGCTGCTGCCCAATCGATTAGTTATGAAATACCATTAACTCTATGTGTTTTATCAATATCTCTACGTGCGATTCGTTGAAACATAAACGTTTATTTTTACTATTCCGTTTCTTCTAGACGAATAAGTTAAACAACGGAATAGATATATTTATCTTTCGAATTAATCTTAATAAAAGGAATTTGATAGTTATATATGAGTGAAAAAAAACTGCTCAGAAATTTGCAGTAAAAAGAAAAATTGAGTCTCATTTCCTATGTACAAAGGTTAAACGAAAATAAACATAAGTGTAAGAATCACTTTACCCCAAGGTTGGTTGATTAGTCATCCTGGCTTGAAGCGGGTTAAATATATTAACCGGACGACGTTTTCACTATCAGTTATATAGATTAACATACATATATATTACAAAGTGAGCGGCAATTAGGTAAAAGTTAGTGGGTGGTTAGAAACACCAAAATACACAAAGAATTTGTAATAGAGATTAACCAAATTGAAAAGGATATTTATGCATAACATAAGATAAAAAAAAGAAGGTTAATTGGGGCTTGAAATTAGTAGAAATGATCAGACAGTACTCCCCAAGATTCCGATTCAGAGTATGCTCCTATCCACCGACAAATGTAATGACTATCAGAAACGAAATAATCCTTTATTTTTTATAAGTCCACCAACTTTTTTCTAAAAAAGAAAGAAGAATAGGAACGAAACAAGGATATTTTTTTCATATATTTCGAAAATAAAATCGAATTTCTGTTATGAATAATAAACTACTAGGAGGTCTAATTATTTTTCGTAATCGAAAACCACGATGGGCTGAAATACTTTTTTTTATTTTTACAAGGAGTATTTTATTAAAGAGTTAAGTTATTACTCAACAAATAGAAATTCAAATTTGTAAAGGATGAGATGAATTCCGAAGCGCTTTTTTGATTCTTAGAATTTGAGCAGACAGAATTCCATTGGTATAATTCGGGACCCCAGATATATTTAATCCGTTTTAGAACACATCATATCCATCTAAATGAGACTATAATCTGGTCCTTAGATTTATTTACGGCCCCCGAGGAGCCGTATGAGGCGAAGACCTCATGTACGGTTCTGTAATAGCGGTGAAAATAGTAATGTTATCGCCGACTAGGATTATCTAACAGTTTAAGTACAGTTGATATAGTTGAGGCACAATCAAAATATGGTTTTTGGGGATGGAATTTGTGGCGTCAACCTATAGGTTTTATCATTTTTCTAATTTCTTCCCTAGCAGAATGCGAGAGGTTACCGTTTGATTTACCAGAAGCGGAAGAAGAATTAATAGCAGGTTATCAAACTGAATATTCAGGTATCAAATTTGGTTTATTTTACGTTGCTTCTTATCTAAATCTATTAATTTCCTCATTATTTGTAACAGTTCTATATTTAGGCGGTTGGAATATTTCTATTCCGTATATATCTATTCTGGAACTATTTCAAAGGGATCAAATATTTGGAACAACAATTGGTATCTTTATTACATTAGCTAAAACTTATTTGTTCTTGTTCATTTCTATCGCAACAAGATGGACTTTACCTAGGCTAAGAATGGATCAACTATTAAATCTTGGATGGAAATTTCTTTTACCTATTTCCCTTGGTAATCTATTATTAACAACTTCTTTCCAACTCTTTTCGCTCTAAATTGAAAACGAATCCAATATATTCATTATTTTTTTAAACAAGAGAAAGAAACAAAGATAAAATTATTCAGAGATAATTACAATATGCTTCCTATGATAACCGGGTTCATGAATTATGGTCAACAAACCCTACGAGCTGCAAGGTATATTGGTCAAGGTTTCATGATTACCTTATCCCACACAAATCGTTTACCTGTAACTATTCAATATCCCTATGAAAAATTAATAACATCAGAACGTTTCCGCGGTCGAATCCATTTTGAATTTGATAAATGCATTGCTTGTGAAGTATGTGTTCGAGTATGTCCTATAGATTTGCCTGTTGTTGATTGGAAATTGGAAACTAATATTCGAAAAAAACGATTGCTTAATTACAGTATTGATTTTGGAATTTGTATATTTTGTGGTAATTGTGTTGAGTATTGTCCAACAAATTGTTTGTCAATGACTGAAGAATATGAATTTTCCACTTATGATCGTCACGAATTGAATTATAATCAAATAGCTTTGGGCCGTTTACCAATGTCAGTAATTGACGATTACACTATTCGAACAATTTTGAATTCACCTCAAACAAAAAATGGGGTAAACCCTTTAATTTGATTAAAAAATGAATTCAAAATTGTTGAATTATATAAAGAATATAATTAAAAACTTGTATTATATTTATATACTAATATTAAGTATTAAGGCGCATTCTTTTAATATAATATATTCGTAATTACTTTCTTGAAATAGATAGGTTGAAAATACATTTTAGAATAAAAAAGAGAAACTGTCTAATAATTGTATCTACATCAATTCATATCCATTAGATTCTAATTTCACTCTATTAAAAACATATTAAAAAAAATTTCCTGGTTAAATTAATAAGGTCATGAAAAGGATTTCGATTTTTTTCTTATTTTAATAATATAATGGATTTGCCTGGACCAATACATGATTTTCTTTTAGTTTTTCTGGGATCCGGTCTTCTAGTAGGAGGTCTGGGAGTGGTATTACTTCCCAACCCAATATTTTCAGCCTTTTCCTTAGGATTTGTTCTTGTTTGTATATCTTTATTGTATATTCTATCAAATTCCCATTTTGTAGCTGCTGCACAACTCCTTATTTATGTGGGGGCCATAAATGTTTTAATCATATTTGCTGTGATGTTCATGAATGATTCAGAATATTCCACCGATTTCAATCTGTGGACCGTTGGGAATGGGATTACTTCGTTGGTTTGTACAACTATTCTTTTTTTATTAATGTCTACTATTCTCGATACGTCATGGTACGGGGTTATTTGGACTACAAAATTAAACCAGATTCTAGAGCAAGATTTAATAAGTAATAGTCAACAAATAGGAATTCATTTATCAACAGATTTTTTTCTGCCATTTGAACTCATTTCAATAATTCTTTTAGTTGCTTTGATAGGTGCAATTTCTGTGGCTCGTCAATAAAAAATAATTAGTAAAGACCAAAGAAAACTTTGTGTATGTTATGATTTTTTCCGTTCATTAAATTAAATTTGATTGAATACTATTTCATATTTTAAGAATCAATTTTTATATTTGATATATATTTAAAATTTTTTTTACCTAATATTGTTTTTATTCGTACTTTTTTGTTATATTCTAGTTGATGGAATCCGGTGAATTATTTTTCATATTGAAATGAATCAAAATTGATAAGGAGTTGCTGAATGATACTCGAACATGTACTTGTTTTGAGTGCCTATTTATTTTTGATTGGTCTTTATGGATTGATCACGAGTCGAAATATGGTTAGGGCTCTTATGTGTCTTGAACTTATACTCAATGCAGTTAATATGAATTTCGTAACATTTTCTGATTTTTTTGATAATTCCCAACTAAAAGGGGATATTTTCTGCATTTTTGTTATAGCAATTGCAGCCGCTGAAGCAGCTATTGGATTAGCTATAGTCTCGTCAATTTATCGTAACAGAAAATCAACTCGCATAAACCAATCGACCTTATTAAATAAGTAACATAAAAAAAATTAGAGATTGAAATTTGCATATATTATAGGTTATGACCTACTAGATTATATTTGTAAAAATTTAAGAAATCAAAGTATTTTAGCCCCATTTTTTTATCAATTGAGCCAGAATTCATTACAAAAATTCTATTAAAGGAAATCATTGCTTCATCTAGTATTTTAATATATCATTCAGTTAGAAGTTTACTAGATTGAAAATTTATGACATTCAAAAAACTATCGATCCTATGTCACATTCAGTAAAAATTTATGATACCTGTATAGGATGTACTCAATGTGTCCGAGCATGCCCTACAGACGTATTAGAAATGATACCTTGGGATGGATGTAAAGCTAAGCAAATAGCTTCCGCTCCAAGAACCGAGGACTGTGTTGGTTGTAAGAGATGTGAATCCGCCTGTCCAACGGATTTTTTGAGCGTTCGAGTTTATTTATGGCATGAAACAACTCGAAGTATGGGTCTAGCTTATTGATACGTTACCGAAAACCTCATTTGAATAAATTTGGAATACATTTTTTTTTATTGACAAGTACTCGTACTCAAAAAAGTTAAATTATATTTTTTATTTATATATTTTTTTTGAGTACGCGTTCTTTGGACCTGGTGTATCTTGTCTTTACCACGAATGATTTTCCTTGGTTAACAATAATTGTTGTTTTTCCAATATCTGCTGGTTCATTAATGTTATTTCTCCCGCATAGGGGAAATAAAGTCAATAAATGGTATACTATATGCATTTGTATCTTAGAACTTCTTCTAACGACCTATGCTTTTTGTTATAATTTTAAAATGGACGATCCATTAATTCAACTGTCCGAAGATTATAAATGGATCAATTTTTTTGATTTTTACTGGAGAATGGGAATAGATGGACTTTCTATAGGAACGATTTTACTGACGGGATTTATTACTACTTTAGCCACTTTAGCGGCTTTTCCAGTTACTCGGGATTCCCGATTATTTCATTTCCTGATGTTAGCAATGTACAGCGGTCAAATAGGATCATTTTCTTCTCGGGATCTTCTACTTTTTTTCATCATGTGGGAATTAGAATTAATTCCCGTTTATCTACTTTTATCCATGTGGGGTGGAAAGAAACGTCTCTATTCAGCTACAAAATTTATTTTGTACACGGCAGGAAGTTCTATTTTTTTATTAATAGGAGTTTTAGGTATAAGTTTATATGGTTCGAACGAACCAACATTAAATTTAGAACTTTTAGCTAATCAATCCTATCCTGTTACACTCGAAATACTATTTTATATTGGATTTCTTATTGCTTTTGCCGTCAAATCACCGATTATCCCTTTACATACTTGGTTACCTGACACCCACGGCGAGGCACATTACAGTACCTGTATGCTTCTCGCTGGAATCTTATTAAAAATGGGAGCATATGGGTTGGTTCGAATCAATATGGAATTATTACCCCATGCTCATTCTATGTTTTCTCCTTGGTTGATGGTAGTCGGTACAATCCAAATAATTTATGCAGCTTCAACATCTCTTGGTCAACGTAATTTAAAAAAGAGAATAGCCTATTCTTCTGTATCTCATATGGGTTTTATAATTATAGGTATTAGTTCTATCACGGATCCTGGACTTAATGGAGCTATTTTACAAATAATTTCTCATGGGTTTATTGGCGCTGCACTTTTTTTCTTGGCAGGAACGAGTTATGATAGAATTAGGCTTGTTTATCTTGATCAAATGGGTGGAATGGCTATCTCCATTCCAAAAATATTTACAATGTTCACTATCTTATCGATGGCTTCCCTTGCATTGCCGGGCATGAGTGGTTTTATTGCAGAATTAATTGTTTTTTTTGGAATAATTACCAGCCAAAAATATTTCTTAATTTCCAAAATTTTAATTATTTTTGTAATGGCAATTGGGATGATATTAACTCCTATATATTTATTATCTATGTCACGCCAAATGTTCTATGGATACAAGTTAATTAATGTCAAAAACTTTTCTTTTTTTGATTCTGGACCCCGAGAGTTATTTCTTTCAATCTCTATTCTTCTGCCCATAATAGGTATTGGGATTTATCCTGATTTTGTGCTCTCATTAGCAAGTGACAAGGTCGAATCCATTTTATCTAATTATTTTTATGGATAGTTTTCAGGAAATAAAAAAAAGCATTAAAGTGAATTGTAATCAGAAGTCTTTGGTCTTTGTATTGTGAGAACCTTTTGAATCATTGTACTACTTGATTCAAAAGGTTCTTGATAATTTACTACTAAAACTAAATTAGATTTCTTAACTTATACGAAGTTAGAGTTAGATATAAATGCTATTTTTTTATTTAGATTTGGATTCCTTTTTGTTTGGTACTTTAATTCGATGTAAAGGAACCATAACTATGTAAACCTATTCCTAAAAGATTGACGCCAAAATAGCATATCCAAATTAAAAGAAAACCTATCGAAGCCACAAGGGCAGAATTTATACCCCTACCATTCCTATTCGTTTTAATATGTAAATAAATTGCGAATACAGTCCAAGTAATAAATGCCCAAGTTTCTTTTGGGTCCCAGTTCCAATATGAACCCCATGTCTCATTAGCCCAGACAGCTCCTGAAAGAATGCCGACGGTTAAAAAGATAAATCCAAGACTAATAATACGAAAACTCCAAAAATCTAATTGTTGAATCAGTTGATACCTATAATAATTTCTAGAAAAACTAAAATTAATGTTTTGTTGTAGTAAAATAGAATTTCTTTCATTTATGTAGTAAAGTACATCAAAAGAAAAAAATTCATTTAATAAATTTTTTTTTTATATTCTTTTTCCAAAAAGAAAAAGTAGGTCCGACTTTGCGAAATGTAATCACTAGAAGAGCTATTGATAATAATGATCCGCATAACAGAGCGCCATAGCCTAATATCATCATACTTACGTGCATCATTAACCACTGGGACTGGAGAGCTGGTACTAATATTGCAGACTGAGGCATTTTGTTTAAAAGACCTGAAGTAGCAAAACCCTGAATAAAAAAAGCACTTGGCGCAGTTATTGCGTTTAAGTTATTTTGTTGTTTTTTATTAAAATAGGAAACCATATGAATAAGTGAAAAAGCCCACGCAAGAAAAATTAATGATTCATATAAATTACTTAATGGAAAATGTCCTGAATAAATCCAACGAGTGAATAATAATCCTGTTATACCAAAAAACGTAATTATGATTCCTTTATCTGATGAATCAAAAAATCCTATGATTTCATCTAAATTAACTAAAAAAGTTAAAAAATAAATTGTCAGTACAATTGAAACGACCGAAAAAGATATATGAGTTAATATATGCTCTAAAATTGAAAAAATCATAAAAAATTTGTTAAAAATTAATAAATTAATAAATTAATACTAGGTTTTACCCGGTTTTATAAAAAAAGTCGGGTATTATTTTGATTATAAAACTTATAATATCTCTTTTAGAAGATCTTATGCCGCTACTCGGACTCGAACCGAGATGCTCTAGCACTGCTTCCTAAGAGCAGCGTGTCTACCAATTTCACCATAGCGGCAACTTGTTCAAAACAATATTAACAAGTTTTGATTCAATCGTCGAGATTCAAATTTAAATAAAGAAGCCCATTGATTCAAATTTCCAATTGATTAAATCAATTAAAACTTTTTGAAATAGGTATTCGGGTTTTAATTCAATTAAGATCTTTTTTTTATCTGAGTTATTTAAAATTATTTAAATTCACCTTTTGTCCTTTATATTTTTTCTAGAATACAATGAAAAATATAACTAAATTCAACTTTAACCCAAAGACAAAATTCGAAATGCTCTTTATCATTTTTTTCATTTATATGATAACAAAATGCTTTTTCGAAAAATAAAAATTTCTTCAAAACCTTTAGACATTTTAAATAAAATTAGATTTTCCTAATTGCTCGAGAGAAATCAAAAAATTCTCAAAATATTTTTTATGTATCTTTTTATATTGTACAAACATAAGATTTTTGGATCACTTAAAGTAATTAATTTAAAGATCTTTTATTTCCTCATTAAGAGGAAATAAAAGATCTTTTTTTTTATTGTATCAAGATAGTGGTGGGGAAAATACGAATCCCCCTTCTAAAAAAAATGTGAACCTTTTTTTTTTTCTTTTGGTTCCTTTTTTTTTTATATGTATTTTCAAAAATTGGTTTTTTTTTAGTTAGGCTAATTCTAATTATTATAGTTTTTTTATTTATTTTGCTGTACAAAAAAACTTTTTGAATTACCTGTAGAAAGTGATTTCCCTAACGAAAAAGCTTTCAACGCTGTCCAATATCCCTTCCTTTTCCAAATTTTTTTACGAATACGCTTTTTAGAGATAGAAGTACGTTTTTTTGGAACTGCCATTCAAAAATGAAAAAAAAATTTTCAGTGGTATAATTGGATGTCAAAGACATTTATTATTCTATTCTTTCGTACTCCATATCGAGTTATTTTTTTTTATTATATATTATATTATTTTCAAAACAAAAAAGACATTCAAAAGTTTCAAATCCAACTGTTTTTTTTTTACTTTTTTTTTAACGTTTGAAATCCGTACGAGAAAACTCATTTAAGTAATCTATACTGATATATTATATTATCAAAAAATATATTATATTATCAAAAAAATTATAAGATTTCTTCACATCATATGTAAAAAAAAAAGCTCGCTTAGTGTACTGGAAGACAATCACTAAATTCCACGATGCAAATCCATTCCTTAACAATCCTAAAAAATCAAACTCAAATAACTTTGTTTTAGGTAAAGTTTTTTTTATATAATTAATATTAAGTATTTTTTATCGTGTAAATCTTTGTTCTATTCTTAATATATGTATATAAATTATTGTAATACGGAATTAGAATTCACTTTTTCTGTATCTGCATAAAATAACAATAAAATTTTATTTATTTATATTTATTTAGTAGTAATAAAAAAAAAGACAAATAATTTTTTTTACAGTAACATAGTAATATTTTTAATCACTTCTAATTTTTTTTTATTTGAATATATATTTCTTTTCAAAGATTTATGAAGGATTATTGGAAAACATTTCTATTTAGGTTTAAAATTGCGTACTTTTTTTATTGTCCCCTTTCAAAAATATATATATATATATATATATACAAACCAGTGAATAAGAAATAATAAATTTAATAATAAAATAAAAAGGGTCGATCGAGTGCTTGCTCGAGCTGGACAAACGCAAGAAAATAGAGCAACACAAGAAAAGCAGAGCAATATGAAAGCAAATCAAACAACAAGCAAGCAGCAAGATTAAAACTAAGAAATCAATAAACAAAGAAGGCCTTGAGGAGGGATTCATGGGCTGGACTAATGATTGAGGTCATCTAACTTGGTCAACAAATCTCAAACAACTTGAGCTAATCTCTAGACATATATTTCTAAGACAAGTTTAATCCACTCTCATGGCAAGAAACAATCAAACTCATGCATCTCTAGACTTGTTCTCACACAGTAAAGAATCTACACAAGCAGACATTAAGCAATATGTCAAATACCAAACAAGACCTTTAATCTCTTAGCAAGTCTAATGGTAAACTCTAGATCTAGCCTTATCTATGCTCCTTAAACATTGGTATGATGCTAAGAGGCTTGAGATCAAATCCTACCCTCTCAGTTATAGGATCAGCATTAAGAACATCTATTCTAGAAGAGATCTACAACAATAAAGCTTGACCAAATCAAACAAACCTCAAACATAATCCAGCCTAACTCATCCTCAAGAGCCTAAGCAACTACTCACAAGAACACATGATGAACATCAAAGTCATATACCCAGAAAATGCTGAAACTTGCATCAAATGAAAGATAAAGCAAAGATCTACAATAATGAAGAAAGAATCAAACGCAAATTGTTAATATCTTGAAAGTTATGGAACCAACAAAATCCAAGAATCTTATGTTTATCCCTTCAAAAGAAGATACAAGATCTAATAAAATAAAAGTGCAAAAGGAATAATTCCCTAAAAGGTAAAAACTAGATTTGAGAATATCTAAAAAGTTGGACTCTTGGTGGCTGAAGGGTACAACGTCCTTTTATAGGAAAAGTAGTGGAAGCCCTAAAAATGCTAAAAGACAAAATAGCTAGGCGGCTCGGCCAACTCGACCTGGTGCTCGGTCGAGTTGGGTTTCCTTCTGCTCCTTCCACTCGGTCGAGTCCCTCTCCGCACACGGTCGAGTGTCTGGTCGAGTGGGCAGTCGAGTGGGACCCCGGACTTTGGTTTTTCAGCCTTAACTCTCTTGCTTTCTCCTCTTGATTGCTTCACTTCTCCTCAGCATTGCTTCCATGCTCCTTAGGCTCCAAAATCACCTGTTTATGCATGAAAAGATGCAAATGCAATGCAACTAAGCTCTGATGCATGATTCGTCCTAAAGCTATGCAATAATGGTCAAAATGGATAGCAAAAGATGCAAAATATGTGAATAAACTAAGGGAAAACAAGGTAAACTATATGAACATCAGGAGTTCACTCTTAGAAAACACATAAGGAAATACAAGGCCAAGGGGAAGAGGCCAGCTTTTGAAGAAGAAGAATCTGGTGATTTGAGTTTAAGACAGCTCTATGAATTTGATACCAAGAGAAGAGCTCTTTGCTGTTTGGGAAACCATTGGAGATAACATCACCTACTCATCCTCCAAGACCAAGAGTTCCAAGATAAGAAGCCCAGTCCTAAGGTACTTCCACAAGACCTTAACAAACACCTTCTTTGTTAGGAAGGAGACTGGAAATCTCATGAGGGTGAGCTCAAGATGATAGATATGGCTCTAAATGGGATCATCCTTCAAGCAAGAGATGGAACCATCATTCATGGGAGCAGTGTGGAGACTGATCTTGCAATGGTGCTCATTGACCACATGATCTATTTGAGAAGTTGGGTGAGCAAGCTTTACAAGAAGGGCTCAATGGGAACTCCATTGGAGGAATCATCACCCCAATGCTACTAGCTCCTAAGGTGCCACTTAGAGGAGAGAAGGTCATGCCAAGATGAATTGAGACCAACTACCTCACCTCCACTCTCATCCTAGCCAAGGAGATGCACCATGGGAAGCATCTCTTCAATTTTGAGCTTCCAACAATTGGGAAAAGCCAGCTTGTTCTACCTAATCAAGAGCTCACCACCATACAAGAAGGGGCAAACATTGACTTTTGGCCAACTGATGAGTTCCTGTTTGACGGGACAGCTCAAGTGAGAGTTGATGAAGATGGAGATGTGGAAATGGCTGATGGGAAAGAGCAATTCTACTTTGAAGAATATGAGCCAAGCCCTAGAGATAGTAGAGGAGTGAGGGAGACTAGCAAGAGGCTGACACTTCTACAAAGGTGGAGCAAGTGGCATGGGAATAAATTAGACAAGTTGAAGAAGAAGGTGGGAAAAATGACTAAGTCCATCAAGGGCTTAAAGAGGGAGATTGCTGAACTGAAGAGTGGGGACTCATCACCAAGCCATGCAAGCCCTTTGAGGAGGAGTAGCTCAACTAGAGCACTTTCAAGAGCTGAAAACCCTGTGGAACAAGCTAGAGCTTCGATGGACGAGCCAATTCAGAGGAAGAGAAGTTCAAGTTGGCGAGAACAACAATCTTCGAGGCACTCGACCGGTTCACTCGAGCAGCCACTCGACCAAGTACCTCCGATGCACTCAGCCGAGTACCTACCCAGATCTCTCTATAGCTTCCCAGCTCCAGCAGGCTATCCAGGATATCCAAGTTACCCTCCCTTCCCACCCCAATACTTCATGGATCCAGCCCTCTTGCACCAGTTCTACCAGCAGCAAGGTCAGCAATTTTCACCTCGCGCATCAACTCGACCCCCCCCCCACTCGACCAAGCACTCGACCGAGTACCAGTCGATGGCCATAGTCGAGTTGTCTCCTTCACCACCTCCAAGTCAACCACAAGACCCCCACTACACCTATGAGAGCATGAATGAGGATGTGCATAGCTTCCTCCACAATCCATGAGGTACCACCATCACCTTACCTTTGTAAATACGATTGCATCTTTAGTTTTATTTTGTTTTTAGTCTTGAATTCTCTTACAAATTTCTCTTACACAGTGGACTGTGTAATTTAAGTTTGGGGAGGGTTTGAGATAGTATTTGATGTTGTGTTTTGTTTTCTTATTTCACATTTTATCATGTTAGTATTTGCATTGCATCTAACGCATAGAAAAAACAAAAAAAAAATTTGAAATTTTTTGCAAAAACGTTTATAAAAAAAAAGAGTGTTCCTGTAGTTTGCATTGCATATTAGATCTTGTTTAGCATGTTTCATATAGGACTGTTTCATATTTCTTTTGCATTAGGGATCTTTGATGAGTTTAACCTTGTTAGCTTGTTTAAATTCACTAAACTAGGATCAATGCCCAAGTTAATAGTACTTTGATGCTAGTTGAGTAGCTAGAAACATAAGATTGAACCATGTCTTGAATTCCTAAACTGCATTATGGTCTAAATTGAAGCATGTTGTGAGTTGATGTGATTTCCTATTTATAAGAATCTAAATAATGATCATCTTGTGCATTGCTTTAAACTCATGGATATTATATACATAATTGGATCATCTTTCTCCTTTTTACCACTCTTGTTGATCCACTCTTGTTGATCCACTATTGGATCATCTTTCTCCCTTAACCTATCCTTCTTTCAAGCCATGTTTATTCTTGTGTGTGAGGCCTTTTTGGGGTTGAGCTTGGTAGAAACTGTTAGGTTTGAGCTGACAAGAGTAAAGCCTTGTGTAGTTCTAGTTTGCAATTTTCAAACTAGATAGGACTAGGTGGTTTAATTCTTGGGTTTAGGACTCGGTTGTTTTGAAAAGAAAAGAAAAGAGAAAGAAAGAAGAGAAAGAAAAGGTTAGAGTCTTTAGGAGGGGAATGTGTTTAAGTTAATTTAAGCTCTAGTGAAAGGATGGGAAGTATGAGATTGTTAAAGATGGTTCTAGGCAAAGAAAAGAAAGAAAGAAAAGAAGAGTCTAGAAAAATCCTTTTATGTCTTAAAGAATAAGAAGAAAAGGGAACCATAGCAAATAAGAAATAAACCCCATTCCACTAGGTGATTAAAATAAGAAACCGCTCCTAAGGCTTAAAAACAAAAAGAGAAAAGGGTATTTGATAAAAGATGAAGTTAAAGGGTAGAACTAGAACAATTTGGGATTAGAGTGATAGGATAAACACTTTGGGTACCTTTGGGTAGACAAGGTTTTGTTCTTGTATGTGTCTAAGTGTTCTTACCTTTAGCCTTCTTCTAAATCTCAATCTATTTTTATGAGAGTACATTGATATTGATAAGCCCCACTCTAAAGAGAGACCATCATTGTCTCTAAACCTTTCATTACCAAGCCAAATGAGTTTAAAGCATTGCATAAGTTGATTCATGTTCTTGTTTAATGAATGTTAAAGGAAATGGTTGATTTGAATCAGTTAAGGTTGTGATAGGCTAGTCTAAAATATTTAAGTACAGCTCATTCACCTTGCATCATAGTACTAGTAACTTAGATATTGATTCTAGCTAGTTTATTAGCAAGCTTTAGGAGCTGAGATCCCACTTTCAAACCTCACTAACCTTCTTATGTCTTGCTTATTTGCTTGAGGGCAAGCAAAGACTAAGTTTGGGGGTGTTGATGTTCATATATTTTACCTTGTTTTCCGTTATTTTATTCACATCTTTTGCATCATTTGCTATCTAGTTTGGCCATTATTGCATAGCTTTAGGACTGTTTATGCATTAGAGTATGTCTGCATTCCATTTGCATAGTTTCTTGCATAAACAGGTGATTTTGGAGCCTAAGGAGCATGGAAGGAATGCTGAAGAGGAGTGAAGCTATCAAGAGAAGAAAACAAGGGAATTAGAGCTGAGGATATAAGACTCGGAGGTCCACTCGACCGCATACTCGACCAGACATTCGACCGTGTGCGGAGAAGTACTCGACCGGATGGGAGAAGCAGAAGAAGTGGTCACTCGACCAGGCACTCGACCGAGCACCAGGTTCTAGTTGACCGAGCCGCCCTTCTATTATGTCTTTTAGCATTTTTAGGGCTTCCCCTCCTTTATCTATATAAAGCCTTGTACTCAGCAGCCAAAAAAAGGGAGACACATGAGAGAAAATCTAAAAACCTAGTATTTGCCCTTTTGGGAATTATTACTTTTTGCTTTTCTTATTTTTAGATTCCATAGCCTCTTTTGTTTGATCTTAAGAGATTTTTGATACTTGTTGGTTTAATAACTTTCAAAGTATTAAGAATTTAAGTTTGATTTCTTCTTCAATATTGTAGATCTTCATCTCATCTATCTAATCATGCAAGTTTCCTTCATTTCTGGGTTTATGATTTTGTTCATCATGTTTAGTGATTGTGAGTAGTGATCTAGGATCTTAAGGATGATTTAGGCTAGATTAGGGTTATGGTTGTTTAGATTGGTCAAACTTGTTTGTTTATATATCTCTTCTAGGCTAGATGTGCTCTATGCTATCCTTATATATGAGAGGGTAAGGTTAGATCTTAAGCTTCTTAGAATCATACCAATGTTTAAGTTGCTAGATAAGGCTAGATCTAAAGGCTATCATTAAGCATGCTAAGAGATTAGATGTTTTGTTTGATTGTTGACTATAATGATTTGTCGTTTATTGCCTACTTTTATATGTTCTTTGCTTAGTGAGAACTAGTTTAGGACTATCAAAGCTTGATTGTTATTGCCATGAGAATGGATTAGGAAGATATTAAGAGATCATTTTCTAGAGATAGCTCATGTTTGATTGAGGTTTGTTGGCCAGTTTAGATAACCATAGCTTGAGTCCAGCCCATGAATCCATCCTTAGGACCTTCTTTGTCTATTGATTTCCTTGTTTAAATCCTGTTTAATCGCTTGTTGTTTGCTTTACTTTCATTCTGCTCTATTTGTTTGATGCTCTATTTCTGTTCTGAGTTTTTGCACCACTCGACCTAGTACTCGATTGAGCACCCGATCGAGTGCTTGCTCTAGCACCATCCAGTGTTCTTGTTTATGTTCTGCATCTTGCTTGTTTCATCATTCCTGTTTCATTCTAGTTTCATTCCTATTCCATTGCATTGATTCCTGTTTCATTTACTGCTATGAATTTGTTTAGTACTTGTTCCTGTTAGTTTCATTATTGCTTTGATCATTAAGTTTAGTTTGCATTTAGTATCCTGTTTTTGTACTTTTAGTTCATTGCATTTCATATTTGTCATTAGGTTACTAGTTACAAACCATCATCATATTTGGCTTAACTTAGATAATTCACATCTTGTTTGCTTGCATCACACTCATTATGGATTGACATCTCTTATATTAAAACAACATAAGAGTAATTAAAACCTCTTGCCAATCATCATCATCATCCATATCATTCCATCATCACACCCACAAAAAAGATATGTTTCAATTTGGCGCCGTTGCCATTTGAGTGTTTGTTTGTGACATTTAGGATTTATACAAGTCTAAGATTAAGTTCTATTGATACTTTGTTCACTACTGATTAAGATTCTTCATCTGCTTGGTTGTTTTGAGTCTCAGGTACCAACTCGACCAATTGTCTGATCGAGTACCTGATCGAGCCACACACCGGATACATTTAGACATCTAGTCTCAGTCAATTCGACCCTGTACTCGAGCCTGTGCTAGACCGAGTGCATGTCCGAGTAAGTGATCGAGCCAGTTGATGCAAACAAGATCAAAGGGTAATCAGAATCTTCAAAGGTACCTTGATCACATCAACCACCTACCAAGAGATTTGAGACAGCAGAGAACAAGAATCCTTCAAGAACAAGAAAAAGAACAAGAGTTGCTTATGGAGCAACAAGACAATCAAGATCCAAGGCCAAGGAACATTGGTGTTGGAGATGCCCCTAACCCACACAACCAAAGAGCTGGCATAGTTCCTCCTACAGTGGCCAACAACAACTATGAGATCAAGAGTGGTCTGATCACCATGATTTAAGCTAACAAGTTTCATGGTTTACCAATGGAAGATCCCCTAGACCACCTTGATGAGTTTGATAGGATATGTGGTCTCACCAAGATTAATGGTGTAAGTGAAGATGGCTTCAAGCTTAGGCTGTTCCCCTTCTCACTTGGAGAGAAGGCTCACCTATGGGAGAAGACACTTCCAACTGGAGCCATAACCACATGGGATGCATGCAAGAAAGCTTTTCTGGCCAAGTTCTTTTCCAATGCTAGGACTGCAAGATTGAGGAATGAAATCTCTGGCTTTGCTCAAAAGAATAATGAGAGTTTTTGTGAAGCATGGGAGAGCTTTAAAGGTTTCCAAACTCAGTGTCCTCACCATGGCTTCAGCAAGGAGTCTTTGCTCAGCACTTTATATAGAGGAGTTCTACCTAAGATCAGAATGCTTCTAGACACAGCATCCAATGGTAACTTTCTCAACAAAAATGTAGAAGAAGACTGGGAGTTGGTAGAGAATCTAGCTCAATCATATGGTAATTATAACGAGAACTATGACAGAACAGTAAGGTTTGTCTCCAATGATCAAGAGGAGAAGTACAAAAAGGACTTGAAAGTAGTCAATGAGAAGCTACAGCACGGGATGACACATGTTGTAATTAATTTATGTATATTTCGAATGCATAAAATTTTTTGGTTTATGTGTTTTTTATAATTTCAAAATTTTAAATAGTGTTAAAGTAGTATATTTAGTGTTAACATATATACAATGATCGTTTTGCAGTTTTTAAGCGATAGCGGTATGCTTAAAGGTGTTAAATTTAAATATCAGATTTTAATGTGGTTTTAGTTTGGACTATTGCACGTATATAACCTACACGTAACTATTTTAGAATGTGTAACACCCGCGAACCATTTTTTTGGTATTTTGGTGAGGGTGTCGATCGACACCACAGGAGGTGTCGATCGACACTAATTGTTTCTGGTTCGACCGGTTCGATTTAATTATCGATTTGGACCGGTTTGATGTAGGGAAAACTACTAAACCGAGATATTTAAGTGTTTTGTCGACCAGAAGGGTTTTGGGAAAGTTCTTTTGTCGCCGCTTTGTTGTTTTTGAGAGAAAAAGAGGAAAAAGTGTGTTCTTGAGCTTTTTGGTGACTTTTGGTGAGATTCTTGGCTGTCCTTGAGAGATTGGAAGCTAGGAAGGATCTAGAAGCTTGCTAGGAAGGTTGGATTCGTTGCTTTTGGTCTGAATCTTCCTGCAAAGAGGTGAGTGCATGACCATGGCTTATCTAAGCTAAGATTTCTAGTTTCTATGTGATTTGGTGCTTATGTGGTTGTTTCCTTGAGTTCCCTATGCTATTTCGTTGCTATCTGGGCTGGGTTTGGCTTCTGGGAGTGCAAGGAGCGGATTGGAGAAGATTGGAGGCGAGATTCGGAGTTTCTGATCGAGGGAAATCGCTGCTCGGTATCGGTGTCGGTCGACACCAGTTGGGGTGTCGGTCGACACCAACGCGAGGACGGCTCGGGACTTTGGCGAGTGTCGATCGGTGCCATGTGGAGGTGTCGGTCGACACCAACTAGGGTTTTCGGGAGTGTCGGGCAGGGTGTCGGTCGACACCATTTTGGTGTCGGTCGACACCAGATAGTCAGTGGCGATCGACACCATCTGGTGTCGGTCGACACCCCTTGATCAGTTACGATGGATGTTGCATGTTCGTATATTGCCTGGTTTGTTTTATTGATTGTTGTTTGTGGCTTGTAGAGATCTTATTGCTTGTGTGTATAGCCCAGTAGATGGGAGGATTGCCTCACTGAGTGTTTATCAAATACTCATGCATCTCAATTTGTGTTTGTGGTGCAGGTAAAGGCAAAGTGTGATCGTGGAATCAAAGGCAATGAAGAGGAGGATGTTTTAGGGACTCGATTTGATGTTGTCTGGCATTTGCTAGGGTGCTAGAGTTGAGTCATTAGAAACATTGCTAGGTTGCTGGTTTCATGTTTCTTGTTGTTTGGTATTGATTAATGCCTTGCTATAATTATTGGTTATAATATTGGTTTATTATTGGTTATTGATTATGTTTTCCGCTGTTGAATGTGTTGTGATTAGGTGGCTAGTGGGTATGGGACCACTAGCTGTAGTGATTTTAAATATTACATTTATTATTTATTTATTAAAAAAAAAAAAAAGGGTTGGTCGTTTCATTTTGGTATCAGATCCCTTACGGTTCTAGGTTTGGGTTCACTAGGTTTCTGTGGTGATGTTTGGGATTGCATGTCTTGATTGATTATGTGAGTTAGTCAATTTTGTGTGGCATGGAGTCTTAGAACATCCTCTTCGAGCCGAGTGTGTGATTCCACGGTGAGTTTATGTTTCTGTGTAATAATAGAAATTGTTTGCTTAGCCTTCTGTTCATGGTAGTGCAGATGGTTAGAGAGGGTGCTGTGGCTGGTCGAGGTCGTGGACGCGGACGTGGTCGTGGACGCGGACGTGGTCGTGGTAGGGGCAGAGTCCCAGTGGTTAGTGAGACCGAGGACCAGAGTGTGACAGCTGAGGGTGTTGGCGAGTCGCAGGGTGTTCCGGGGGATTCCGTGAGTGTGGCAGGAGGGGGCGGTGTTGATGCTCCAGTGGCCGGTGATGCTAGGGTCCTGGGTGTGGGGGTCCCAGCGGGTGGAGTCCCTGGTGTTGACCTTGTGGCTTTGCTAGCACAGGTGTTAGAGCGGTTACCACCAGTGGTACCGGCTCAGGCTCAGGTAGCGCCACCAGTGGTGGCGGAGGAGCGGCAGCCAGTGGCTGCGGATGCGGGGGTCCATGCTCGTTATCTCAGCATGTTGACAGAGATGGGTCGGTTGCGTACTGAGCAGTTTTCAGGAGGTGTAGATCCTACTGCTGCGGATGCGTGGAGGACGAGAGTGGAACGTAACTTCCACACTCTGAGATGTCCTGAGGAGTTCTGGGTGGACATAGGGGTCTACTTTTTGAGTGGTGATGCTGAGTTGTGGTGGAGATATGTGGCTGCTAGGAGAGTGCAGCGGGATGACTTGGGCTGACTTCGTTTTGGAGTTCAACCGCAAGTATTTTCCTAGAGAGGCATTGGATCGTTTGGAGGTGCAGTTCCTCCAGTTGTCTCAGGGGACACGGTCAGTGCGGGAGTTGGACTTGGAGTTCAGTCGACTTCTTTGTTATGGAGGTCGGGCTATGGAGCCTGAGGAGGCTCAGATCAGGAGGTTCTTGAGGGCTCTACGTGATGACTTGAGAGTTCACTGTAGAGGGAGGAGTTATGCTACGCGTGCAGAACTGGTTGAGTCTGCAGCTGAGATTGAGGAGGATATCCGGGCTCAGTCAGTGGCGGTAGTTCCGGCAGTTCAGCCTAGTAAGGCTCAGCAGCACGGTGGTTCTAGCAGGGGCGGTAGGCATGCTCAGGGAACCAAGAGGAAGTGGGAGGCTACGCAGAAGCCGAGTGGTGCGGGTTGCTTCGGTTGTGGGAGCAGGGATCACAGGGTTGCTAGTTGTCCCAAGAGGAGTGTTCCGACGGCAGGACCTCGGGTGTGTTATCATTGTAGGGAGACAGGACACATCAAGCCTTTTTGTCCCAAGCTGCAGCCGGCAGCAGTGGCAGCGTTGCAGCAGGTGCAGCCTGGGGGTCAGCAGGTCGCACGGATTGAGCAGGGGCCTCGGGTTTACACGACAGTTGAGACTGGTGGAACCAGTGCCGGGGCGATCACAGGTATAACTTCTGGTACTTAATCTTTGTGAATTTTAGTAGGGTCAGATTTTATGTTCCTGTGATATAGTGTTAGGTTCTCAACACATGAGGTTTGTGTAGGGACCTTGTTGGTGGGCGGGTTTAAGTCCCACGTTATGTTTGATTCTGGAGCTTCGCATAGCTTCATTACCCCAGAGTGTGCAGAGTGTGCGGGGATCAGCGGGGATCCTGGAGAGCGCACAGGAGTTGTTAGAGTTGCGGGAGGCAAGTTCCTGAGAGTTATTGGACGAGCTAGAGGAATTGATATTCAGATCGCAGGAGAGTCATGGCCAGCGGACTTGCTTATCAGTCCCGTGGAGCTGTATGATGTTATTCTCGGGATGGATTGGATGCATCGGCATATGGTGCATTTAGATTGCTATCGGGGTAGAGTGGAGTTTGAGCGACCAGGAGGGAATTTGGTTTTTCAGGGTATTAGACCGACTTCAGGGAGTCTCGTGATCTCAGCCATTCAGGCTGGGAAGATGATCGAGAAGGGCCGTGAGGCTTATTTGGTCACTATATCTATGCCGAGTCAGTGGGGAAGTCTACGGTTAGCGGTATTCCAGTAGTGGAGGAGTTTGAGGATGTGTTTCAGTCTCTGCAAGGATTACCACCATCTCGGTCGGATCCTTTTACCATTGAACTGGAACCGGGGACGACACCGTTATCCAAGGCTCCTTACATAATGGCTCCAGCAGAGATGGCAGAGCTGAAGAAGCAGCTAGAGGAATTGCTGAGTAAGGGATTCATCCGTCCTAGTGTGTCACCGTGGGGAGCGCCGGTGTTGTTTGTCAAGAAAAAGGATGGGAGTTTCCGGTTGTGTATTGATTACAGGGGTTTGAACCGGGTCACTGTGAAGAACAAGTACCCTCTCCCGAGGATTGACGAGTTGTTGGATCAGTTGAGGGGTGCTACTTGGTTCTCCAAGGTGGATCTGGCATCGGGTTATCATCAGATACCGATAGATGAGGCAGATGTGAGGAAGACTGCTTTCAGGACGAGGTATGGGCATTATGAGTTTGTGGTGATGCCTTTCGGGTTGACTAACGCACCAGCAGCGTTTATGAGATTGATGAACAGTGTATTTCAGGAGTTTCTGGATGTATCTGTCATCATTTTCATCGACGATATCCTGGTTTACTCTAAGAGTCCTGAGGAGCATGCAGTGCATTTGAGGGCAGTTATGGAGAAGCTGCGGGAGCAGAAGCTGTTTGCCAAGTTGAGCAAGTGTAGTTTCTGGCAGCGTGAGACGGGCTTTCTGGGTCACATTGTTTCTGTTGAAGGGGTTTCAGTAGATCCAGAGAAGATTCAGGCTATCAGAGATTGGCCTAGACCGCAGAATGCCACAGAGATCAGGAGTTTCCTTGGATTGGCAGGTTACTACAGGAGATTTGTGCAGGGGTTTGCAAGCAGAGCACGTCCTATGACTAAGTTGACAGGGAAGGATGTTCCTTTTGTCTGGTCAGAAGAGTGTGAGGAAGGCTTTGCAAGCCTGAAGGAGATGTTGACTACTGCGCCAGTGTTGGCTTTGCCTGAGCAGGGAGAACCCTATGTGGTTTATACAGATGCATCTAGAGTTGGGTTGGGTTGTGTTCTGATGCAGCATGGGAAGGTGATTGCTTATGCTTCGCGGCAGTTGCGGTGCATGAAGGCAACTATCCTACTCATGATTTGGAGATGGGTGTTGTAGTTTTTGCCCTGAAGATTTGGAGATCTTATCTTTACGGTGCAAAGGTACAGGTGTTCACAGATCATAAGAGCCTGAAGTATATATTCACTCAGCCTGAGTTGAATTTGAGACAGAGGCGGTGGATGGAGCTTGTGGCAGATTATGATTTGGAGATAGCCTATCATCCTGGTAAGGCTAACACGGTTGCAGATGCTCTGAGTCGGAAGAGGGTAGCTTCGGCTCAGGAGCAGGAGATGGAGTCTCTGGTAGGAGAGATCAGTGCTTTGAGCTTATGTGCTGTTTCACAGGAACCGTTGGGTTTGGAAGCAGTAGATAGAGCAGATCTTCTGAGTAGAGTGCGGTTGGCTCAGGAGAAGGATTTGGGGCTAGTGAATGCCTCTAAGGATGTGGGTTCAGAGTATCAGGTCTCAGATAATGGTACTATCTTGGTGCACGGTCGTGTGTGTGTGCCCAAGGATGAGGAGTTGAGACAGGAGATTCTGAGAGAGGCTCATGCGAGCAAGTTATCCATTCATCCAGGAGCGACCAAGATGTACCGTGACCTCAAGAGGTACTATCATTGGGTCGGGATGAAGAAGGACGTGGCTAGTTGGGTTTCGAGGTGCGAGGTGTGTCAGCTAGTGAAGGCTGAGCATCAGGTTCCTGGCGGGTTACTGAAGAGTTTACCCATTCCTGAGTGGAAGTGGGATATGATCACTATGGATTTCGTGGTAGGATTGCCAGTGTCACGGACCTTTGATGCTATTTGGGTCATCGTGGACCGGTTGACTAAGTCAGCACATTTTCTGGCCATTAAGAAGACTGATGGAGCAGCGGTCTTGGCTAAGAAGTATGTGAGGGAGATAGTCAGGTTGCATGGGGTGCCAGCAAGCATTGTGTCTGATAGGGATTCTAAGTTCACTTCGGTGTTCTGGAAGGCATTTCAGGCAGAGATGGGCACTAAGGTGCATATGAGTACAGCTTATCATCCCCAGACTGATGGACAGTCAGAGAGGACGATCCAGACGCTGGAGGATTTGCTGAGGATGTGTGTGTTGGATTGGGGTGGCCATTGGGCAGATCATCTGAACCTGGTAGAGTTTGCTTACAACAACAGCTATCAGGCAAGTATTAAGATGGCTCCTTATGAGGCTTTGTATGGGAGGCCATGTCGTACACCATTATGCTGGACTCAGGTGGGGGAGAGGAGCATGTTTGGTGCTAGTTTTGTTCAGGAGACCTCAGAGAAGATTCGGGTTCTCAAGCTGAACATGAAGGAGGCTCAGGATAGGCAGAGGAGTTATGCAGATAGGAGGAGGAGAGATCTTGAGTTTCAGGTAGGAGACAGAGTGTACCTCAAGATGGCCATGTTGCGGGGTCCGAACAGGTCATTGTCAGAGACTAAGTTGAGTCCGAGGTATATGGGTCCATTCAGAGTGATTGAGCGGGTTGGACCAGTGGCATATAGATTGGAGTTACCTGAGGTGATGCGTGCATTCCATAAGGTTTTCCATGTGTCTATGTTGCGGAAGTGTCTCCGTGAGGGAGAGGAGGTGTTGGCTAAGATTCCTGAGGATCTTCAGCCTAACATGACTTTGGAGGCGAGACCAGTGAGGGTTCTCGAGAGGAGGATCAAGGAGCTTCGGAAGAAGAAGATTCCTTTGATGAGAGTCCTTTGGGACTGTGATGGTGTTGAGGAGCAGACTTGGGAGCCTGAGGCAAAGATGAAGGCAAGGTTCAAGAAGTGGTATGAGAAGCAAGCCGCGACTTGAGCTTGTTTAGCCGGGTCCCATCTGTACCCGTGGCTGGAGCGGGAATGGAGTATTCCAGCCCATCTCTCTTGTTACTCGGTCGCTTGGGGTGGTTGGTTGTGCGACTCAGTAACAAGATGAGGTGGTGTTTGGGGTACAAAGTTTCCGTGAGGCGGGGTTGTGAAGAGAAGTTTCCAAAAGTGGAAAGTTTCCAAAAATGGAAGGTGCTAAATATGGAAAGTTTTATGGGAGTTAGAATTTGTCCATTTTAGCGGTGGAGAGCCTTAAAGGGGGCTTGAGTGTGGCCTTAGTGGCGGACTTTTGAGTCAGTGTGCCCGTGTGTGGCGGTCTTTTTAGACATTGTGGGGTCTTTGTGACGGGTTTTAGCCAGAATGTCTTTGTGACGGTCCTCGTTAGGACATTTGTGTGGCCTTGGTGGCGGTCCTTTTTAGGACGTTTGTTTGGCCTTTGTGGCGGGCTGTTTAGCCAGAGTGTCTTTGTGACGGTCCTCTTTAGGACATTTGTGTGGCCTTGGTGGCGGTCCTTTTTAGGACGTTTGTTTGGCCTTTGTGGCGGGCTGTTTAGCCAGAGTGTCTTCGTGACGGTCCTTCGGGACAGATGGCCTTCGTGGCGGGCTGTTTAGCCAGAGTGTCTTTGTGACGGTCCTTCGGGACGGATGGCCTTTGTGGCGGGCTGTTTAGCCAGAGTGCCTTGGTGGCGGTCCTTTTTAGGACATTTGTTTGGTCTTGGTGGCGGTCCTTTTTAGGACATTTGTTTGGCCTTGGTGGCGGTCCTCTTTAGGACATTTTGTTTGGCCTTGGTGGCGGTCCTCTTTAGGACATTTTGTTTGGCCTTTGTGGCGGCCCTTGTGGCGTATATGATCCTTGTGAGGTCATGAGGTATTCCAGTGAGGGAATATGTGGTTGGTAGGACATTGAGATGTCTTACGCGAGCCACGGGAAGGAAACCTGGATAGGGATAGGACTCGGACGTGTTCAGAATCGTTTGCTCGCGACTCTTGGGGGACTTAGGTTCTCCTAGTACTGCCATTTTCAGAGACTTTGTGGCTCAGGAGAATGGATGGTATATCGACTTCGGATGACGATCCGGGGGCGCGCTGTAGGGTGGCAACCCGAGAGACGAGTTTGGACTTTTCCTTATATATTATGGCATGCGGGCTTCGGCCTGATGAGGAGCCAACATTTGGCATGCAGACTTAGGTCTGATGAGGAGCCAATAGAAACTCAAGGTTTAGGCCTATGAGTAAAGGAAAGTCCAAAAAGTCAAGAGCAAATGACGCCTGGAGCGTGAGTCTATCGCCTAGAGGAGACCTTCTGTAGATCGGTCGGAGGAGTGCGGGCCGTGGAGACAGTTGCACGGGAGTCCTTGACTGATGGTTGTTCGAGATTCGAGGACGAATCTAGATTGGTGGGGAGAATTGTAACACCCGCGAACCATTTTTTGGTATTTTGGTGAGGGTGTCGATCGACACCACAGGAGGTGTCGATCGACACTAATTGTTTCTGGTTCGACCGGTTCGATTTAATTATCGATTTGGACCGGTTTGATGTAGGGAAAACTACTAAACCGAGATATTTAAGTGTTTTGTCGACCAGAAGGGTTTTGGGAAAGTTCTTTTGTCGCCGCTTTGTTGTTTTTGAGAGAAAAAGAGGAAAGTGTGTTCTTGAGCTTTTTGGTGACTTTTGGTGAGATTCTTGGCTGTCCTTGAGAGATTGGAAGCTAGGAAGGATCTAGAAGCTTGCTAGGAAGGTTGGATTCGTTGCTTTTGGTCTGAATCTTTCTGCAAAGAGGTGAGTGCATGACCATGGCTTATCTAAGCTAAGATTTCTAGTTTCTATGTGATTTGGTGCTTATGTGGTTGTTTCCTTGAGTTCCCTATGCTATTTCGTTGCTATCTGGGCTGGGTTTGGCTTCTGGGAGTGCAAGGAGCGGATTGGAGAAGATTGGAGGCGAGATTCGGAGTTTCTGATCGAGGGAAATCGCTGCTCGGTATCGGTGTCGGTCGACACCAGTTGGGGTGTCGGTCGACACCAACGCGAGGACGGCTCGGGACTTTGGCGAGTGTCGATCGGTGCCATGTGGAGGTGTCGGTCGACACCAACTAGGGTTTTCGGGAGTGTCGGGCAGGGTGTCGGTCGACACCATTTTGGTGTCGGTCGACACCAGATAGTCAGTGGCGATCGACACCATCTGGTGTCGGTCGACACCCCTTGATCAGTTACGATGGATGTTGCATGTTCGTATATTGCCTGGTTTGTTTTATTGATTGTTGTTTGTGGCTTGTAGAGATCTTATTGCTTGTGTGTATAGCCCAGTAGATTGGAGGATTGCCTCACTGAGTGTTTATCAAATACTCATGCATCTCAATTTGTGTTTGTGGTGCAGGTAAAGGCAAAGTGTGATCGTGGAATCAAAGGCAATGAAGAGGAGGATGTTCTAGGGACTCGATTGGATGTTGTCTGGCATTTGCTAGGGTGCTAGAGTTGAGTCATTAGAAACATTGCTAGGTTGCTGGTTTCATGTTTCTTGTTGTTTGGTATTGATTAATGCCTTGCTATAATTATTGGTTATAATATTGGTTTATTATTGGTTATTGATTATGTTTTCCGCTGTTGAATGTGTTGTGGTTAGGTGGCTAGTGGGTATGGGACCACTAGCTGTAGTGATTTTAAATATTACATTTATTATTTATTTATTAAAAAAAAAAAAAGGGTTGGTCGTTTCAGAATGGAAAAAATATCTCGTCTCATCCCGTCTTGTCATGTCTCGTCCGGTTTCATCTCGTCCCTACCCGTAAATTTTTTTTATGTCTCATAACTTCAAATTTTTTGGATAAGAACATAACTAAATTTGACATAGAATTTATTTCCTTCTACAATAGAAGATTTGTTAATAGTAAATAAATTAAAAAGCTACTTATTAATATTCAATTTTGCATAAATATATAGTAAAACAATATAGTCAACCAATTGTAATTAATGAATTTTAGAGTTTTAAATATTTATTTTAGGGTAATTACTATTTAGAAATACAAATATAAATTGAAATTTTCTTTGCTTCTTTTTTGTTTTTTTTTTTAAATAAATTTTTATAACTTTTCTTAAACAAATAATGTATTCAATAAAATATTTTATTTTCATAAATATATTATTTTTTCTTCATGATTACAAAATATAATAGTTACATAAGATCTTTTTAAAGATATTTCTTGCATATCTTATGTTTTAGAGAGTATTTACAAATAAATTGATTTTAGATGTATTTTATATATCTATTAATATAAATTTGGATTGATTTTTATTAATTTCACATATATTGTATATTAATTAACTTTATATTGTTAAGGCTATAATTAATACTTTACTATTTTAAAATACTTTTTAAAGTAATTTAACTTTTATTTTAAATTGTTTTTCATAATTAAACTGGATTTATTTATTTGTTTATACAACTGTGAGGAAATATATGCACAAATATGAATTGTAATTTTCTTTTCTTGTTTTTTTTTCCTAAAATATTTATAGAGAATCACAAAATTTATGTTTGATTTATTATGTATTTAAACGTTTTCCTTATTTAATTCTGATGTATATGTTTTCCTTAGTTAAATATTTTAACCTATTAAGATTTAGGCAAGATTATGATTGATTTAATACATAAAAATAAATTTGATGAGAAAATTGGATCAATTAATCGAATATTAAATGTCCCGCGCGGGACCCGACTTAATTTGAGTTGTTTGAGAATTTTAATGCTATGATATACTAATGTATTAATAATTATTAAGTACTAACTATTTTATAGAAAAACTACCAAAACGAAGTCATTGTCCAAAAGTTGTTCCATGAGTACTCTTGCTTTAATGATATAGACTTGATTAAGACCCGTGCTAGAGCACGGGTTAAAATTCATTTTATTTATATTGTAATTTTATATAAAATATAATTTATGTGATTGTTTTAAACAGTTATTTTGGATAAAATATTATGTAATAAAATCATATGCTAAATATGATGACTTAAAAAACAAACACTTATTTTGTAAGTTTTATATTGTTAATGATTCTAGATAATTACTCGTACTATAACACTGGTTAAATTTTATTTTATAAAAAATTTTGTATATTTTCTATTTTAAAATAAAATTTTAATAGGTTGTATTAGTTTATGTACGTGAAGTTATTTCAACAATGTATATTCTATATCATGACTTGAATGTCATTATAAGACATAAATTTGTGAATTTGGTTTTTTCAAAATCGAGTTATTATATTATGAGTAATTTAATATATTGTTATACTTTTTGTTTTAATATATTTGGTTTCTTGAAATTCTTTCATATTATTGACATTGCTATAACAAATAAATTTAGAGTGTTTATAGTTTCTAACTTTTATATCAAGTTTCAATATTTTAAAAATATTTCAAAATAAATTATTTAAATTTTATTATATTATATAAAATTATAAAATTCAACAAAAAGTATGACATTGAATTTAAATATTCAAATGTTGACCAGTTACTCAGTAAAATTTTTAATTCAATAGATATAATTTTTAAAGAATAATATTGCTAAAACTTGAATATTTCATAGATTGATTCATTTATATTTGTTTTTAAAAATTCAACTTATGGTATATCCGGAAATAAAACTATTTTTTAATAATAATAAATTATATGATAATTTATTTGTTTCACAAAATAGACTCATATATAAAAATGAGAGGTGAAGTATAATGATAATTAATAAATTAATATGTTAATTTAGATATCAAAAGATTTTATTTGATGAATAATATAATAAAAAGAAATAATATGGTAAGCTAGATGATATCAAATGATTTTTTAAAATATTCTTTTTAAAACTTTGGAAACAATAAATGCAAACTATATAAATAATATAAAACTTAAAGTGTAAACTATTTGTAACCAACTTATTAAAATTATATAGTCTACAAAACAATGTTGTGTACTTCCGTTTTATTATATAGGGGATACACTTATATAAACGATTTTATAATAGAATTTTGTTTAACAAAAAAAAGTATATATATATATATATATATATGATGCTTAATATTTATTTAGCATTGATTTATATATTGTTTATAATGTTTGTGATTTACTTTATTTGTTTAATCACAAATTTAAATCTAATTAAAATTAGATATATATCATTATGAAATATTTTAAATCATGTCTTCAACCTTCTTTGGTGAATACACTGAAAATCTAGTAACAAATTAATAATATTGATTATTGATTATATATTTTTGGCATCACTTCTATAAGGAGGTTTAAGTCCAAGTATATGACCATAATGATTCACTAGTTCTTTAGAATAATCTAAAGAAAGTAAATGACTAAAAGTCTATAAGAGAATATATATAAATCAACTTGATTCTAAATTATTACCAAGATAGAAAATAATATCATTCACAGAAAGATATTAGAGAATATATACTTTTTTAGTCACTAAAATATTGTTGTCTTGTAGACACAATATAGTGAAAAATATATTTCAAAAAATATTATAATCTTGTTTGACTATGGAAAATTATGATATGTCGATGAATAATCATGAATCACATCTTATTGGCTTCGTCTATTCTTTGAAGTGAATATGACTTTATGTTATAAGAGAAAAACAAAGGGTCACTGCGAAATTTGCTATAAAAGTGGCCATGAATGTGGATAAGATATATAAAGTCGCGGTCAACGTCGACTAGTTTCTCTACTAGAAGTGAATAATAAGTACAAGAGGTACTTATCTCATATATATATATATATGACGATGAAAAAAACTTGTGTGAGACAATTTCCACTATTCTACTTACAATATTAAGAAGTAGTAGAAAAAATATTGAAAGCTCTTGAAGAGTATATATACTATTGTGTATGGGAACACAATTTGATATTAATGTGTTATAGTCTCCCAATTAGTCTCAAAGTCAAAAAGGTCTAAGATATAATACATTACCCAATTTGGGAATGTTATTGATTAGAGAGTGAGATTCAAATCGAGATTGATAGACATGAAGTGTCATCATCTCGAGGGGGAAAATTAATGAATCCCACATATATAGGTGATGAAACAAATAGAAGATTATTTTCACACCCAAAATGAGTTAATCACTCATATGATAGAGCAAATCTTGATGATTTGAGAAGTAACTGATGATTTGAAAAGTTATCATGTTGAGACAATAAGCGAAGAAAATACTTTGAAACCATAAGTATTATTACCCAAGGCAATAAAAGTATTTTAGAGATTCAATGCATTATCTAGAAGATAAAATGCTTTTTTAAAATCTCAATGTTTGGCATGACCGGTTAAGCCATTCTGGTTCAGTAGTAATGCAAAAGAATAATAAGAGATTTCTTATGTGTGTTGCTTTACAAAGCAAGATAATTATATAGTTTTCACCGACCCATAAATTTGGATAGTGTCAATGTTCTGGTACGTATACAAAGAGATATTGTGATGTATACAAAGAAATATTGTGGACTTATCATCCACCATATATTCTTCTTATCAACTTGCAACATGGAATTTGCAATAGTATTTGGTTAATTGACTATATGTCGATAAATTCGCATCAGGCCAAGAAATTAGCATGAGTAATCCCCATTACAATTGGTATGGGTCAGCAACCATATATATCCTATCTAAATGTGTTATACATATTGAGTTGCTCCACCACAGTGATTAAAATGGGATTTGAAAGAATGTTGGAAATATTTTGGATATAAATCTCTCTTGATGATTGAATATCTCGAGATGCAGAGACCGTTGTTTCGGTGAGTCAGTCTTTCCAACATGAGGAGGAGAAAATAAACAGCTGGTAAAGAAATATATTGGAAAAAATTATCTTGATCTTCGTACTGAGAAATGTGTGCTATAATTTCAAAATATAATTTATTTTCGTCGTAAGAGAAGGTAGTCTTCTTACCGCAAAATCTGATCACCTCGGATTTTTCCTAGTGTTGCTTCAGATTAGGTTCTCGTAGAAGGTTGTCTTCATACCTAGAATACATAAAAAAAAACTCTTGTGTTAGTCTTCTTCTATGGCATTAAAACTCTAGCAGTAAGTATAACAACCAGTAAAATTAATTTACTTGGGTGGAGATGATGGATTCATCTTAGCCACGTCAAGAAAAATACTGCAACCCTGAAAATATTCACCGTTCTTAGTTTGCATCACCTACACAAGTATAAAAGATTTAATCAGCAATACTACCTTCAAATAATGTACTTGTCTATTTTTCCATACATTACTTTTCAAATGACTACTAGCTACAAAAACTAGTAGTCATTTGTTTTTGTCTTGTATACTCTTTTTGACTAATCCGTTTGAAATATACTTTCAACATCTTTCTTGTATCTTTTTTGACTGATAAATTGAAATGAAAATGATGGTTACTTTGACCAAACTAAAAAAAAAGTTTCACAAAAACAAAATGTTTAAAATTATTTGCAGTGATTGTAGCACTCAAGCAAATGGCCCATTAGCTCAGTTGGTTAGAGCCTGCATGACCCATTTTTTAAAAACAAATTCTTTTAATGAATTGGTTAAAAATGATCTTTTTCCCCAAGATTATTGGGTCGCTATTTTTTTTGTAACTTATCCACTAAGCGATCTCTTTCTATTGAACAAATCTTTTAACAATGTAATTTTGATACACTCTTTGAAGAAGACGAGTCCTTCTACAATGTAAATTGAATAATCCTATTGGAGTATCATCATTCATGATCTTATATATGTTTATGATAAGTTTCCGTATATTGTGGTTGCAGTTTAGTTAATCTCGTTGAGTTTTGATAAATAGCTGCCGTACAAAAACATAGCATATTTTACCAAGTATTTCCCAACGACCAAAACTTTATACAAGTATTAGCAACATAAAATTGTATGACCACTCCTTGTTGCCGAATAGTATGTATCAATGTTGTTGTGGTGTCATAATCTAACTACAACTGTGTATGCTTATACTTTACATATGAGGAAATGTTACGAAAACAGAATAATACTCATCAAATGACGTCCATTTATGTGGAAACTAATTAGATCCATGGATCTTACATCAGCATAGCAGGTGAATCATTGTTATAAAGTCAAGTGTTTCATTATGACCGGCTCTGCTTGGATTCGGTCTTTTTAACTAGAGCAAATCAGTTTAGGTATTATTATATATTTGATTATTGATCTAGGTTTTATTACAATGGTTGATACAGTCATGTCTTATCATGTAAAGAAATAATCAGACAAATTATGTTTACTTTATTATAAAACAAATAAAAACGATGCTTTTTTCTTCTTTTATATTGAAACAATACCTTAACAACTTCGCATTTGATATTTTTGTTCAAGTCAATGGAAATCAAGTGTAAAAAATAACAAGTTGAGGGCAAAGAATCATTCAACAATTTCAACAGTTAATGTATAATTTTTTTTTTTTGAACAAACACTTGTTGTTGGAGTGTTGCTATTCATCTCCCCCCGCCCCATGCCCGATGTGTGTATATATTTACAAAGGAAAGTGTTGGCTTTTGTCGTGGGAATACAGAATCCAAAATGCCCTTCTACGTTTGCTTCCTCCTCTTTTTTAATGTCTCCTGATTTTGCCTTCAATTTTAGAATTAATTCACATATTAATTTCAATCTTTTGATATTTTTGAAATTAATCACAAATTAATGTTAAATATAGATCAATGTCTTTTGACAATTTGACTAATTTATAGGCCAAAAATACACCTTCGATACTTGATAGGTGATAGGCGATAGGCGATAGGCGCGATATGATATATGAGGTGTGCAATATCAGACACTAAGGGAGTGTATTCGAACCATAATTTTGAATATTAATTAGTAAAGAGAATAGTTGGATCTTTCAATTTGTTTAGAAAGGCACTTTTTCTATAAAATCTTTTAGAATCACCTATCATAATCTCTTTGAATCTCATCAAATCACAAACTTTTTTTTTCTATCCTAAAACAAAATATTTAACAATCCCACTAAATATCTTAAAAACCCTCTTCCAATCTTTCAAAATCTCAAATAATCTAAATCCCATAAAATCCTGCACCCCTAAGACATTTTTTTTTTTTTTTTGACAAACTTTGGTAACTTCCATTGCAAATTGAGGAAAAGTATCCTCTAACATATTTATTACTTGTTGACCAACAACACCTGCCATTCTAAACTTCAAGTGCATATGATTCATATATTCTTTTATAATGCCGTAGTGTGTGGAGGGAGCACAATTGAATTAAGATAATTTTTTAACCATTTCAAAAATCAAGTTCATCAATTCTACGGACTAGTTCAACCTAAACTTATCTATAAATTGAGATCTATGTCTCATAAGTTTATCATCATCTCTCCATCAAAATCTAAACAAAAACCTTTCAACTAAATATATAACCATGAAGAGTCTCTCATTTCTTGCTGTTCTATCTATCTTGGCTATAACACTTTCCTTAACCATTGCTTCAGACCCAAGCCCTCTTCAGGACTTCTGCGTCGCCATCAACACCCCAGCTGATGGTGGTATGTACATGTTTACTCCCTAATCATTTTAAATATACAAATTTAATCGATAGTTTGGACAATGCATTACGTTCTTACATTCTTTTTATTTGGTTATAATGTTCAGTGTTTGTGAACGGAAAGTTCTGTAAGGACCCAAAGCTCGTCACTGAAGAGGACTTCTTTCGGGGAGGGCTCAACAAAGAAGGAACACCTAATGCAAAAACTGGGTCTGTTGTGACACCCGTCAATGTTAACCAGATTCCAGGGTTAAACACCCTTGGAATCTCTATTGTCCGTATTGATTACGCAGTTAACGGACAGAACCCACCTCACACCCACCCACGCGCCTCGGAGATTTTGTATGTCGCACACGGAACCCTTCTAGTAGGGTTTGTCACGTCAAACCCCGAAAACCGCCTCATATCTAAAGTACTCAACGATGGTGATGTGTTTGTGTTCCCAGAGGGACTCGTTCATTTCCAAGCGAACGTTGGGAAATATCCCGCGCTTGCATTCGCTGGTTTGAGCAGCCAAAACCCCGGTGTCATCACTATTGCCGACACCGTGTTTGGTTCTAACCCACCCATAGACACACATGTTCTTGCGAGGGCGTTCCAGGTGGACGCTAGCACTGTCATGGATCTACAGACTAAGTTCAAAAATAATAACATTGTGCTTTTGAATTGCTTTCATTTTTATGTACCGTCATCTAAATAAGGATCTTGTATTATCCGCTAATCATAACATGGCATTAGTCATTGCTTTTACCTTGATCTAATTATAAATGAATCAATATTTTTATGTTTTGAAAAGATAAATTCGTTAACACAGAAGAAAAAAAGAGATAAATTTGTATTTAAAATATCAATTTGGAAGTTCACGGAAAGGATATTTTCTGATGGAGTTTTTACTTCAACAGAATTACAGAAAAATGTATTAAAGTCTATCAGGTAAATAGGTAATATATTTTTTGATAAATTTTATTACGACGACTAAATTATGTTATTAACCCGTAGACTTTGTTAATCAATACAATATGTTTCTCTCCAGTGTTGACACCTCAGCTTTTTAGTTGAAGGAGAAGCTGACACATCAGTTAAAACAGTTGGCCAATCAAAATTTATCAAATTATAAGGATTAATACAGCTCAATATTTTTGTCCAATAATAATCTCTCTATTCCACATCATTCCTTCTCTTTTTTTGTTACGGACCTAGCCCAATTACAATAATGCCCAAGAAAAATAGTAAAAGAACCCAAATTAACAACCGGTCGTCTAGATCTCTTTTTTTGCAACTTCCTTTGTAAACACTTTCCCACCGGTTTGGGCTACCAATCATGAAGTTCTTTTCTAATTAATGTTTTGTTGACAAAAAAAAAAACAACTTGTGTATGGCAACTGAAGAAGGTGAAGAGTAACGCACACTCAACACCAGAGGAAAAAAGAGGACATTGAAACCCTTATCAGATGTCAACCAAAGAAAAGAACAATTGACTCAAACCATGCTTGAAGCAAATGAAGGCTATGAGTTTCTTATACTTGATGCTATATTTCAGATTCGGCTGTCAAATTGAACCTTAATATTCCTCTCTTTTTCTATGTAGAAATTTTCAGTCTTTCCTTAGTTCTAAAACTCAAAGGATGATTTAGATCAGAGGAAGCTCCTAACAAATCCAACAAGTCAACGACGATGATTTTAAAATGTTATCTTCTAAAATTGAATAGAGAAATAAAAATTTAATTTAATTTAATGATAAAAATAAAACTTGAAAATGTTTTTATGGCATTTATAATGATAAATGATAACTTTTAAAAAAAATTGTTTTCCATTTACTTTTCAATAATTTTAAAATACATTATTAGTGATAAAAATTATTTTAAAATAAAATAAAAATAATTATTATAGTTACGTCATTATTTATATGTTGGTCTATGCCTCTGACGGAATCATTTTCTATTAATTTATGTGTGCCCGTTAAAACATAAGCCAGTTTCAAGATTTTAAGTGACAAAAATCAATTAGTAGTTTATTATTGGATTTGAAATTTTGAAGGTTTAAAGTGGAAGTACCATTTTTTTTTAAGGAGATTTTCTCTTAAGAAATGGATAAACAAATTTAGAAATAAAAAGGCTTTCTCTTCTCGATCTTCTCACTTTTTCCTGGCTGACGTTGTAAAGTAAAGACTGGTTCAAAGAAATTAGAATTGAGTGATTATTGTATGATATATGATTATACACTAATCCTGTAGATTTTTTTTAAGAGAAACATGTTTAATGGAGCATGACTTTAAAGTTCAGATAATATATGATTAAGTTTTATAAAATGAAATTCTTTTAATTTAAATTAGAATTCAAACAGAATTATATTTTTCAATAATTTAATATATCTAAAAATACTTATAAAAAGGTATCCTGCAGCATAGCGCGGATCTAACCTAATTACGTTAATTACAACAAGAATATGTGAAAGTCCTTTTTTTTTTTGTTCAAAATGAAAGTCCTTTGTTAATTACGACAAAAGTATATGAAAGTCGATCTTTTGTTAATTACAACAAATTATATATGGACCCACATTTTCCTTAGCTCGTTGACTGAGAGCTTTTGTTCAATTTGTAGAGAGGGAGTATATTACTATCCATTTTCGGGTACGGATATTAGCAATAAATTGATTAGGGTATATAAGTTTAGTAATATCTAATATTATCTAATATTAACCTTTCAGATGCAAATGTTGATTGGGTCTATAGGTTTAATAACGGGAGAATTTTTCGAAGCTTAACTTACTGGTACTCATTGGTGAACACAAACAAAGTATTACAAGTGGTATAACTTTGAATTTTTACCAATCACAAAAACTTTACCAAAAACTTTATTAAAACCTTTATTCTCACCTTTTTTATACAGTTTTCACATAGAGCTTTTTCTTTCAACTTTACACTATTCCGTAACAACTTACAGCTTCAGCTTAGAAAGCTTACAGTTTCAGCTTACAATTTTTCTGTACAGCTTTACCTACATTACCAACCAGACCTAATATTTTGAAAATGGTTTTTTCTTAATTCAACAGTACTACTAAAATTTAGTGGGCAGAACTCTTTCAACAGACTCATCTGTGGTGACCTGTCATTTACATGTACTATCATTTAGTCTTTCGTTGAAATTTTCCGATTTTTAAAAGCATTAACTAGAGAAACCATATTGTTTCTGTTGATCCAAAACCAATCAAAAACAAAAAGTAGTGTTGTCATATTATGTGGTCGTTAGGTCATGTTACGTTTAACCTCATCATACTTATATCCTTTAGCATCATGAGTATTGTCATGCATGATCTCAAATCAGTTTCTATTTGTTTTCCCTATTCGTGCTGATTAAGTGGCTTAAGTTTCTAATTAACTGGCTTAAGTTTAAAAGACTCTTTTTCTCGTTTAAAGTGTCAAAGAAGAAGAAAGTCAAAGAGAGAAAAAAAAGGAAATAACTCGGTTTTACACCGAATCACCTAAACAATATAGTATATGTGGGAAGAGTAACGTATTCTTCAAAAATAGCTCGGTCGTCTTGTCTCTGTATGTACTACTCTTAGAATCCATTGTACATACAGTTATATTGGTTGATACAGTCGTGTCTTATCAACTTTTTAACAAATCCCAACACGTTCACATTGACCTTTGTTCGAGTCAGTGAAGATAAATTGACAAATTGAGGGAAGAATCATTCAACGAATTCAATCTTTAAGCTATAATTTGTTGAACTATATATTATCGCTGACACTCGCCATTTCAAACTTCAGCTGCATCATGAATTTGTTGGAGAATTAATATATATTTTTAAAAGTTTGAATTTTCTAGTATTGTGGAATTTAAATATTAATTACCACCACAAACATGCTGTGGTAGAGGAAAGAAATGTAGATAATTTAACCAATTCAAATGTCAAATTCATGAATTAATTTCTTGGATTTGCAAGTGTATGGACTATATGGACTAGTTCAACACGTAAACTCATCTATAAATTGAGGTTTATATGTCTCATAAGTTTATTACCTTTTCACTACAAACTTATTCAAGAAACAAAAAAAAAAAACCCTACTCCCTTCAAAGAAATATATGGCGATGAAGAGTCTCTCACTTCTTGCAGTACTATCTCTCTTGGCTATAACACTTCCATTAGCGATTGCTTCTGATCCAAGCCCTCTTCAAGACTTTTGTGTTGGTGTCAACACCCCAGCAGACGGTGGTGTACATGATCACTTCCTAATTATTTTTACTTTCACTTGTACAGTATTTCTCATTTCTTACACTCTTTTTTACTTTGGCTATTCTGTTCAGTTTTTGTTAACGGAAAGTTCTGCAAAGACCCAAAGCTCGCGACCGCGGATGACTTCTTTTTCTCAGGGCTTCATAATGCAAGACCCGTAAATAATGCAGTCAGATCAAATGTGACAGCCGTCAATGTTAACAATCTTCCAGGGTTGAACACCCTTGGAATCTCAATTGTCCGTATTGATTACGGAATTGGCGGACAGAACCCACCTCACACCCATCCACGTGCCACCGAGATCTTGGTTGTCGGGGAAGGAACTCTTCTAGTTGGGTTTGTAACATCAAACCCAGACAATCGCCTCATCACTAAAACACTCAACGAAGGTGATGTATTTGTGTTTCCAGAGGGACTCATCCATTTCCAAGCAAACATTGGTCATTCACCAGCGGTTGCATTCGCCGCTCTAAGCAGCCAGAACCCAGGTGTCATCACTATTGCCAACACCGTGTTTGGGTCTAACCCAGCCATAAACCCAAATATTCTTGCAAGGGCGTTCCAGTTGGACCCTAGAATTGTCGTGGATCTACAGGGCAAGTTCAAGAAATAATAACATCGTGGTTTGAATTGCTTTCATTTTTATTTACTTCGCCTGAATAAGGGTCTTGTATTTCCGTTCATCGTATCATGACAATGATGTCTTTCTTTGCTTTTGCCTGTTTCAGATTTTAAAAAAAAAAAATGTTTTTTTTTCACAAAACAAGTATATTTAAGTCTTTCTAATAATAAAGAAAATTTCAAGAAAAATACGATCACAAAAAAATCAAAATCTGTAAAAGCTGTCAAGAAACTTTTTATTTATATATTTTAATATGTGAAATTTCACTTAGTATGAAACGTTTTGTTACAAACATATCGCTTATACCAGGTTTAAGGTACCCTGCCAAGTAACTTACGTAACTTAGCTTTCTCTCATTTTGAAATTATAAGTGTTAAACTAATTTGGAGAAATCAAAACTTTGATGATTAGCTAGAGGAGTCATGATGCCTAGCTATCGTATTACGTGTGAACACACATATTCAACGACAGATTCACTATCGATGGGTTGAATTTATGTGAATGTGACAAAGTTAAATATTACGTAATCGCAGTAGAGGCCTTCCTAACAAAACAAGAAAAAAATTCACGCAAGAGGCATTATCTATTTAATTTAAATTATGTTCATCGATTTTGATTTACATACATATGTAAGTTGATATAGTCGTGTGCCTACTCAGCTGCATGAGGAAATGATATATGAATTATTAGCACGTATAAATTCATGACAAGTTGAGAAAATATAATCATCGAACGAAAAATAGTACACTTGCCATTTCAAACGTCAACCGAGTCATTTTCATTTGAAATTAAAACTTTGCTTATAGTTTCTTATCGTATTTAGTGCGATTGAAATATTACCACCATGACCAATGAACATAGTGCGTTGAGGGAACACGATTTCTTGAATAATTCAAACTTGTAATTGATATACGTTTATATTTTCTTGGATTTACAGGTGTATATGTTCACAATTTTTGGAATGGACTAGTTCACAATTTCTACTCATCTATAAAATGAGCTCAAGGCATGGTTCATATGTTCTCGTACCTCTCCAACAAACCCAGGGATATTTGCATTTACACCTACTTCCTCTAGATTTTGTTGGTGATCAGCCAACGATGAAAACAAAATTGTAAAGAATTTCGGAAAATTCGTTTTCAGGAAATATTTTTTGGAAATGATCATATACACCCTAACTCATCTTTAACATTTATCTTTCCTTCTCATTTCCCTCTCTCTTCTCTTTTTCTTTTGTTTTTGGTTTGTTTTCTTCAACATTTGTTTTTCATTTTATTTAAATAATATATTTCAACTGTAACTTGTAGATAAACATTGTTTGCATATTTCAATATTTTTTTTCTAAATAAAATAAAATAATTTATGAGTCCAATATAAATCAGATACAATTAAATTAGTGCTCACAGTCAAATTAACAATTTCTAAGTTTAAACTAAATTAAATAAATAATTATAAATTAATAATTAATAAATTTATTTAACTAAAATTTCAATATGAAATAGATTGTTTGTTTACATACTTTAAGCTTAATTTAGATGCATAATGGATTATCAAATATTGCATCCATAAACAGTTATCCATTTAGATATTTTTTAGAAATATGGATGTCCACTTTTGGTGTTAGTATTTGAAAGATCTCTCAAATGATGAGAAAGGGGATAATACAATTGTGTCAATTGTTCATGGTTGCTCATCAACCAAAACAATGTTATCATGGATGACATTTGTTACTAGTATCCAAAAATTCTATTGGTTTCTACATAATCATAGATATATGGATTTGATGTTGTTGTTGTACAGTAAACACTAAATCTAAGCCCTAAACCCTAACTCCTAAATCCAAAACCTAAAATATTGACACTAAATCCACATAAGCCCTAAAACATAAATCCTAAAGTTGTAAAACTCTAAACATTAAAATTTAAACCTAAATATGGGTTTGTTGTTGTCGTTATAGCCTAAACCCTAACTTTAAGTCCTAAACCCTAACCCTAACCCAAAATATTGACACTAAATCCATATAAGCCCTACAACCTAAATCCGAAAATTATTACTAGTATCCAAGAATTCTGTTGGTACCCACATGATCACGGTATCCACATAATCCACATAAGCCCTAATACCTAAATCCTAAACCCTAAACTATAATTCATTCATTTTACTTCACATGCGTAAGATATCCAGAAAAGTGCATCCACGAAATCACATCCAACCAAGTACATCATCACATATTCAAATTATGAATTTAATATTCTAATTAACTAACCAAAAATAAGTACCCACAAATGTTTTTGAAGCAAGACTTGTGATAGCCAACTCTATTAGTTGAGAGAAGCTCTGCAACATACAATGTCTTTTCACAAGCTTTGTATTTCTGTTGAGTTCATGTAAAAGACATCCTTAAAGTCTTACCTTTACTTTTTCACCTTCTTCGACAAACTTGTCAATAAATTTCATCATTAACTTTGAATAATTATATTAGTTATTTGAAATTTAGCCATCAGTGACTAATTTGCCAAACCATTAACTTTTTGATTACGGTTACATATGTTTAAAGAAGATAGACCCATAAGCCCGAGAGTAGACATAGGATCAAGAGAGTTGGTGGTCGAAGCGTTACATCAATCAAATTATAGTGAAATGAAAATGAATAGTGTATCTAATCTGTTATGGATTGTAATATCCACAAATATGTCCCGTGCTGTTAAATTTTTCAGTTTTTTTTCTTTTTTGAAAATATGTGTATTTCATTAAACATAGTGTTTGCTGAAGTTACAATGCCGTAATACATGGTTCGTCCTTTGCTCAAAAAATAAACACAAGGAAGGAGGTCCCAGAAAAAGATAAGAGTAGGGGGTCCTAGTCATATTTCAACCAACCTAGCAAAAGATTTTTGAAGTTCCTCCTGCTTTGCTTTGCCAGAATAGTGTCTCTGATTTGTCGGTCTAGACTCTTGATAGTGGTAAGAGCATTTGTGGCAGCGTTGTTGTTATACCTGTTACACTACAAGAAAACAGCGCTTTAGCGACTACACTATTAGTCGCCTTGTAGTAGTAATAATAAGAGTTACGACTAATTAGCGACTATATCATTTAGTCGTGAATCGAGAGTCACTAATTGTTGTAGTCGTAAAATTAGTCGCACATTTGCGAATAATTTACGACTATATACGTGTGGTCACAGAGTAGTCATCATCTAGGCGTAACTTATAGTGACTATTTTGCGACTATAGTGTGATTAAGAAACCTGGACAAATGGGTTGCTTAATGTGGTTGGGAAATAGTCGTATAAGTTTTGGTGACGTTTTGGCGACTAAAATATGTAGCAGTGGCTATATAGTCACTTTAGTTTAGTGGATATATTGTTAAAATTTGATGACTATTTGGCGACTAATGTTTTCAGAAATTGGATATATAATATCCTAATTCCTCTTTGTTCCTTTTCAACCCTGTCAACCAAACCAAAAAATGATTCTAATTTAAAAACCTAACGCAACACATAATATGAAATACTAAAATACATTGTACATGAAGAAGTTATTATAGTTTCCAAAAAAAGTACAACATCAACTTAAAGTTGCCATTGAGGTCATCAAAAAAGAGTTAATTAAGTAAGACATAGAGAAACCTATGGAGTTGAAGTTGGATCTTTTTGTTGAACAGGCACTGTGGTTGTCTCTTTAGCTGAATGGGTTGTCAAGAACTGCTGGAACCGTGGATCACATTCCCGCAGAAACTGCTCCACCTAGTCAAACTGGTCAATCTTCTCCTTCTGCCCAGCAATAACTTCGGGTTGCTGAGCAATTTCTGCATCAAGCCTCAACATATGAGCAGCCTGCTCCTCTATCATGCGTTGAGCTTCCTTCAACTATTCTTGCATAGCCACAAAGGTAGAAGAGTCTCCTGCTTGCTTCTGCTTGCCATTGACAAGGCAGTCATGGAGGCTTCCAACTCCATAAGGTTTTCCTCTTGAATCCTTCTCAGTGGAACGCAAAGTAAGAGAAAACCAGATATTAGAGGATGACAAATTAAACTCCAAGACTATAATTTTGTATTGTTAAAAGAAAACATAACATGAAGAAAGATTTATGTATATTCTTCTGTTGTGAGCTCTGATGGCCGTGAATAACCATCTGAGACAGTAGAAGGATCTTCCTCGAGCTGAGACAACCTCTCTTGCACATTCTTCTCATATGTTTCTGCTATCTTCTCTGCCTTCTGATCAACATATGTCCCATCAGGCTTTGTATGTGCCTTGATTGAAACCTCACCAATACGTATTTCTCTTCCCAATTCCTCTTCTTGCAATGTTAATAAACAAACAAGAATTTTTAAAGTAACAGCTAGGTCAAAATTAAAAGTGGCGTAGGTGTAACAACAGAATTGGCTCACCATTTCGTCTTGAATCTGTCAATATGACTTTGGCCCTGAGAGGTGGACATGAGGACCGATGCCATTATGGTTAGATATACGGGCATCAGAATATGTTTTGCTCCTTTGTTGTGCTTCTTCAGTGTCCCAGGAATCTGTCACTGTTTTCCAGAGAGTATTTCCAATACATTTAGGTTGGCGTCTACTAGTTCTCACAGGGCGCTAACCATGTCTTTGAGCCAATTTTGATAGATGACCTCGAAATTAGCTTGAACAGTCCCAGTTATCAAAGGATCCCAAGTGTGGGTTTTTTACAAAAACAAAAAGAAAGGAGCTAATGTGAGTGAAAAGAAGACAAGTTAATAAAGCTATATATCAAGAGTAAAGCTATATACGAAGATTAAAGCTATATATGAAGGCTAGAGGACAGAAAAATTTATCGCGAACTCAAGGAAGTATCTCTCCTGTTTCTCCCGAGGCACACATGTCCAGCTGTAGTAAGGAGCTTAAAATTTGTTTATGAGAACTTTAGTAATCTTCCAAAAAGTTAAGATCCTTTGTCACGATCAAACCTCCATACACATGAAATAATAAAACAAGTGTATGATTGGCAACAATCAGAGACACTCAAAATAACAAAACCAAAGGCTACCATTACAACAGTCGACTATGAGACTTCAAAAGAAACAGGATATACTACTAAAACCAATGAGACCTAAACACTAATATGAAATGAGACGAGACCTAGACACTAATATGAAATGAGACGAGACACAAAGACTAATATGAAATGAGACCTAAACGCTAATAGCAAACCAATGAAATCATACCATTGGATGTTTGGTAGGGGAATGGGAGAGAGGACGGTTGTGAACTTATCCTTGTTTGGCACCACAAGCAGCACATTTAGAGCCCGCAACATGTCGTCCTGGAGTTTCGGCAACACCAGAGGATATTCATCTTGGAAATTTTTGCCTTGAGACGATGGATGTGAAGGATGACTGCGAGTCTGAGGTACTTGAATTGGAGAAGGCGGAGGGTTAACCTGAAGAGTCGCAGGATGCAAAGGATTGTAGTGAACTTTTTCTGAAGGAGTCGCGTGTACTTGAGGTTGCGCTGGGTGAGTGTAGGAGTTCTGAAAAAGTTGTTGAGGCGGAGGATAGTTCTGGATGTGGGCCGTCATTGACTGTCGTTGCAAAACGGGGACTTGTACTTCAGGAGTCTGCAGCGGAGGAGGAGCTTGGACCGCCGGCGTGAAGTTGTACTGACTACGCAGAGTGTGCGGCCGTTGATTTGTTATTGACACTCCGATTCTCTGAGAAAGGTTAGGAGTAACTTTCCTATTTTCTTCCTCGATTAGGAATCATGTGAGAGATGAGAGTTGTGGGGTTTGAAAGGAAGAAGATAGTGCCGATTAGGGTTTCAAAGGAAGAAGATCGATTGAGAGAGAGAAGATGAGAGTTTGGGTAATCAAGAGGAAGAAGATGGATGGACGGCTTAGGGTTTCAAAGAAGAAGATCGATGGAGAGAGAGGAGATGAGAGTTTTGGGTAATCGAGAGGAAGAAGATGGATTGACGGGTTAGGGTTTCAAAGAAGAAGATCGACTGAGAGAAAGTTTGGATCGATTAAGAGATGAGAGCAGATGGAGTTTCAGGGAATCGAGAGGATGGGGTGACGGATTAGGGTTATCAAAGTTGATGGGTGGGTTTGGGTTTAATTAGGATTAGTTGGGTTTACACATTTTTATTTTGGGCCTATAATCTAAGCCCAATTTTTAAAATTTAAATTACAAAAATTAAGCCATATTTATTTATAAAATACTGAATAAACTTTATATAATTACACAATAATAAAATATAATTATCACATATTTAACATAAAAAGAAAAAAAATTAAAATTCAAATACATAGTAATTTTCTTTTGTCAAATAATAATACATAATATATTAAACATACTACGCATATGGCTCTTTGTCTTCTTGTTCTTCATCATCAGAAAACGATAAATTACACTGGAATTCATCTTCTGGATCCACATCTCCAACATCGTAATCAAGGTTTATTGGATTAGCTTCTTCTACCAAACTGTCGACTATGAGATCTTCAACTGTAGTCATCAATACAACATCATCATCTTCTGTTTGCAACAGAGTCGGTTCATTTTTTTCATATTCTCCTGAAATTTTTCCCTTCGAGTTTATTTTCAGAACACTTAGCAACTCCCGCTTTGGTTTCTTTGTGTATGGATACAGAATATAGCAAACTTGATCCGCTTGAGATGCTGTTTGCAAAATCGCAATTTAGTATGGATAGTTACATTAATTAAACATATATCTAAATTATATTGAGTCTTACATACCTAAAATGAATGGTTCAAATTTGTTGTATTTTCTTGTAGAGTTCACGTCTACAACACCACTATTTCTCTTCCGAGTCCCTCTACCAATGACAGGATCATACCATTTACGCTTAAAAAGTGTGATTTTCAAATTGGTCATCCACTCATACTCAAGTTCTATGATATCAGTTAAGTTCCCATAGAAATCTACACCATCAGATGCATCGGTGTAATTTTCACCTTTAACCCATACATCATAGTTACATGTATTCCTTCTAGCACCGTGATTCTGCGTATGAAACACATAGCCTCTTGTAAAGTACATTGGCCAAGTTTTGACCTTGTGTAAAGGTCCATGCACTATCTCTTGAATCCAAGTAGGAAATGGATTTGTGGCGTTTGAGTATATAACCTGCATATATATATATATATAGTAAGGTCAAACATTAATATATACATATATATATTATGAATGATATAAATAAATGCATAATCAGAGTCGGTTACATGCATTCGAGTATACTTATATAATCTTTCACCCACACATGGTATTCGTCACCTCTTTTCGTGGATAGTTATTTATCGGTTAATTCAGGTATATGGTAGAAAAAAAATCCTCGAACATACTAACAAAAAAAAATATATATAATATATATGAGAAAAAAATTGTGGAGTATATATTTGCAATAATTAAAATGTAAGTTGGGAGTCTATATTATATACCTCTCAATTGGTTGAAAATAGTCACAATTCCGTAAAACATATGCATGTGCGTACTGATAGTCTCTCTCTGAAAGCCATACTTCATGCATTTCCCCACTTGGACGACCGACATGACTAAATATATTAGGGACTCCAGGGACATGATGTACTGGGACTTCACCTTCATTGAATCTTGTTAACCTGATCAAATAAGATAATTAAAAGTAATTCAAATTAAGTATAAATTATAACTTCATTTACCTATATATGCATTTGATTATACCTTGAAATTATTTGTATATGATCGGCAAAGTAGTGCTCAGAGAAATAAGCAATCTCTTGATTGATATATGACTCAACAATTGTTCCAGCCGCATATATTTTGTTTTTCGCTTTTCCTTTCAACTTTTTGAAAAATCTTTTAAAAGGATACATCCACCTATATTGGACAGGGCCTCCCAATTCTACTTCATATGGGAGATGTATAGGCAGGTGCTCTATCACATCAAAAAATGATGGTGGAGATATCTTTTCTAAGTTACATAAGGTCAAAAACAATATTATGTTTTAGAATTAGAACGCGCCTTTTTGCATAGTTCTCGAGCATAATTCCCTAAAAAATGCTCCAATCCCTGCAAAATATATTCAAATTGCATGTCTTAGAAAATTATATTTAAATATATATAGTACCTATTAATTAAATAAGTAATCTGTAGTACCTGATAACGCAAGGTGAACGTTCTGGTCTAGGAGTTCTGCGAAGATAAATGGAAGTTGTCGTTCCATAAAGCATGGCAATCATGATTCTTCATTCCTGAAAACTTGCCATTGATCAGATCAACAAAGCTAGCTAAGTCTGACGAATAACCATCTGAGAATTTCACCGCATGCTTGACACATTCCAATAAACTTGCAATTGTTTTGGCTTCCTTTGTCAATGTATATGCTGGGAATGGAGCTTTACCCTCCTATCAATATGTAAGTGTGGTCGAGAATAAAATTGTTCTACGTCCAATCTTGACATGATGTTGTCTTTAGATTTACCCTGCACACTCATAAGAGTATACAAGATGTTGTCCACAAAATTCTTCTCGGTACGCATCACATCAATATTATGTCAAATATTGAGGTCTTTCCAATAAGGTAGCGACCATAATATGCTTTCTTTGTGCATATTATGTTCCTTTACATAGCCTGGCATCTTCTTTTCATGACCTTTACCACCGACGTTCCTGGTTTTTGGTGAATTTACACATTTCAAACGCTCGTAAACTTGCTTACAGTTAAAGACTGCGGTGGATAGTCGTTAGAAGCTTCTCTTCCCTTCAGGAAATCTTTTTTGTTCTTCCTTAATTGATGGCCATGAGGAAGGAATCTTTGGTGACAGTCAAACCAACACGTCTTCCTTCCTTTGGGTAGATAAAACGACTTTGTACTTTTCACGCAAATTTGACAAGACAATTTACCATGAGTAGTCCATCCTGATAACATGTAATACGCTGAAAAGTCGCTTATTGTCCACATAAGCACTGCTTTTAGGTTAAAGTTTTGATTAAAAAACACCGTATGCAACGACTCCAGTAGACCACAACTCTTTTAACTCCTCAATAAGAGGTTGTAGGAAGATATCGAGACTAGCTCGCGGATGATTTGACCCAAAATTCAGAATTGAAAGAAACAAGTACTCCGTATTCATGCACATACCATGGGTAAATTATATGGAGTCAAGATCACAGGCCACAACGAATGATTACGAGACATGCCAAATGGATTGAACCCATCAGTACATAATCCAAGATAGACGTTACGGGGTTCTTTCGCAAACCGAGAGTTAAGCTCTTGGAAATATCTCCACTCCGCCGCATTAGAAGGATGGTTCATTTCTCCCTCTTTTGATTGGTGCTTGGCATGCCATCTCATTGCCACTGCAGTCTTTTGGCTCTGATACATTCTCTTCAATCTGTCGGTAATAGGTAGATACCACATATGACTATATGGTACTCTTGTTCTCCGTCGGTCCTCCTTAGGCTTCCATCTTTGTGAACCACAAAATAGACATGTCTCTTCCTTTTTGTCTTCTTTCAAGAAATTCATACAATTGTTAATACAATCATCAATTGTATAATATGAGAGGCCTAAATTACGTATCAATTTCTCTGTCTCGTAATGTGGAACGGTAGACTGGTTGTCTTCTGGTAAATAATCCGTCAAAATTTTGCAAACTGAATCCACTAACGTTTCACTCATATTATACTCCACCTTATTTTGCATGACTCGAGCAGCTAATGACAATTGCGAGTGACCATCACGACAACCATCATATAAAGGATATTTTGCACTTTCTAACAAGTCGTAAAATTTCCTCGAATGGTTTTGTACCGATTCTTCCACATTCTCATAACTATCATTTTGATGATAATTATCATTAAAACCCACATTATAATGAAATGCATCATTCACCATATCCACATATGGATCTTCTACTACATTACCCATTTCTTCATGACTCCCATTATACGTCCTATCAGTGTAACTACTTCTTATATCCAAATTGATTTCTTCTCTGTGGTTATGCCAAACATAATAATCTGCCATTAATCCACTACTAAACAGATGACTCATAACTCTTATACCCGAGAGACATCTATTGTTCTTGCGAACACTACAGGGACAGTGAAACTTACCGCTATTATTCTGATCTATAGGTTGGCTATTTGCAAACGACAAGAATTGGTCCACCCCCACTTCGAATTCAGATGAAAGGTCTGTAACCAAGACATCTCGGTATAGCTGCATCAGAGGAACATGTGCTCGAGAGTTTCCTGAGCCAAACCGCAAATATAACAGCTAGAGTCGATTTGCATGCCCCAATTTACCAGTCTTTCTCTTAGTGGAAGTCTGTTGAGATGCATTAGCCAGAAAAGGAAAGCATGCCGAGGAATTGTACCTTTTAACCAAACCTGGTTAGTCAAAGGCGGTGGAGCTGCTCATGGTCTTCTGGCATCCCGTCTTAGGAGATGAGAAATTTTCTAAGTCTTTTGAACTAATTCGCCATGAATAGGAATCTGGGATCATGGATAGGGAGGGAGGGTTAGCCGACGTAAGGTGAACGTGAAGAGCCTTTGCATGACTTGATCTTGCTGGTCGGACAGCCCAACCCTCATTTGAGCAAGCATGAGCAACTTTTCCATGTAGGGGAATGCCTTTTAGCTACTATGTTTACAGAAGCAATAACAGTAAATTTGAGCTGGACTGGATGGTCCCATGAAATCTATTAGCGGGCCAAATGGAGTTTATCTATCAAACCAGAAGCTAACCTGTTGACCATTGGCCAGGTGTGCGTGAAGAACCTATATGGAAACCAAGAGACGTCGTATGGGAGGTTTCAATTTGATTCACTCCTGCTACGAACAGGTCTGTTTTGCTCAAAATCATTGTAAGGCCAGAGATTCTTGAGAATTCTTGAAAAACCTCAGCAACATGAGTTAAGGAGCTGACTTTGCCATCAAAAAGCACCATGATGTTGTCCGCCAATGCTAAATGGGTGATTTGCGGGGCAATAGCCAGAGGATGAGCTCCAATCTGGTTTGAATTGTACCTCTTTGATAGAAGTTGCGAGAGCCTTTCCATTGCCAAGAAAAATAGATAAGGCGATAAGGGATTGCCTTGGCGTAGTCCCTTTTCACCGCAGAAGAAACCACATAGTTCTCCAATTACATAGGCAGAGAAGCTGGTTGTAGAAATGCATTGGTCAATCAACGCAGTGAAGTGATCAGGGAACTCCATTTCCTTGAGGGTGTTTATTATATATCCCAGTGAACCGAATCAAACGCCTTCGTGAGATCCACTTTGAGCATACCTCGTGAGGAAATATTCTTCTGGTTAAACCCTTGGACTAACTCAGTTGCAAGCAACACATTTGATAACTCTCGAATTTACATGTTTTAAGCATCCTTTTTTGTCCATATTTTGCATCGTTTATACACTTACGTTAGCATTTTTAGGTCATTAACTGTGGGATTTCGCATTTAGGCCATTTAGGGTGTTGCATTCTTGCATTTGTATACTTTGGATGAAAACCGGTGCTTTAGAGCCTAAAATGGGAAAAACTAGGACAAATCCGAGCATGTATCCGAAGGAGCCATCGAGCAGGAAGAAGAGTCCGAACCCCAACCCGATCGAGGAGGATCCAAGAGTAGGAAGAACAACCCAAAGACCTACCCGAGGAGTAACCCGACTACATCCTTGTGCACCCCATTGAGTAGACCCTCGGGCAGGACTGGGAAGCTAGGTCAAAGGGGTTTCCATATATAAACCCCCCTCTTCTTCCTCTCGCCCTAGCACGCCGCAGACCCTCAAACCAGAGAGCGAGAGCTTCTGGGAGAGATCTAGAGCGACTCAAACACTTTTCCACTTTTGTTAGGATTTATTTTACATCTTTTTGTTATTTTTTTAGATTTCTACTTTGTACTATTTATCTTCTACTCTATCTTTTAATACATTGCAATTTTCGTTTATTTATGCTTTCATATTTTCTGCAATGAATTCCGAGTAGTGAAGTAAAGTTTCTAGGGATGGGATAGACGATTTTGTGTTCTTGATCGGTGAGGATGTCTTAGTTTGATTGTTTATGTTTTATAAATTCTCTTCTAGATTGGTGTTCTTAATGCTATCAACAAACCGAGAGGGTGAGATTAGATCTAGGGTGTTTTACCACTGAGAGGTGTAGATGAAATGCTTGAATCAACCGGTGCTAGAGATTTACTCACTTAGCCTAAGAGATTACATGAGTAAGGGGTTTATTGACAATATATAATCGGTTCGTTTTGCCTGCTTGGTCATGTTTCTTCAACGAGAGTTGGGTAGGGGAGTGATCAAAGTTGATTGTTTCAATCATGAGAGTGTTTTAACAAGATTTTAGAGATTCATTGACTAGGGAATATTTGCTTGAGGCATGTAAGACATCTATATCGGTCAGGAACACTTAGGAGTCGATTATCCCATCCTTAGAAGCTTTCGCATTTTAATTGTTTGCATTTTTATTCCTTACTTGATCCCTTACCCGAACAGGTACACGATCACCTGCTTCGAGTATACCTTCGAGCTGTTCATACTTTCTTTGCTTACTCGATCACCCCACCCGATCCTGTACTCGAATGCTTGTATCGAGTGCTTAGGTCGTGTAGTTTCTTGTTTATATTATTTTAGGATTGTTAGACAAAACCCCTTTTATTGCTTGGCTTGACTTGCTTGCTTCTGATTGCATCCTATATGCTATCATAACAACCATTTGGATTGATAACCCTTTGTACTACAACTGCATACGGAATTGATACCCTGGATTGTAAATCATGTTATCAACATTCTCCACCAAAAGCCTACCCAGTATAAACGCGGATTGTGAGTTTGATATCAGATCAGGCAGTACCTTCTTGGGTCTGTTGGCTCGGAGCTTAGAGACAACCTTGTATAGAGTATTGCAGCAGGATATAGGTCAAATTTGAGCCACCGTTATGCATTTGGGATCTTAGAGATCAAAGTCAGAATGGTGGCGTTCCACTGGTTTAGCAGTTTACAAGAGCTAGAGAACTCCTGGACTGCTTCAATCACTAATTGACTGACTGTTTCCCAAATAGCTGTGAAAAATTCAACGCAATAACAATCAGGGCATGGGGTTTTGTTCTTTGGCAACGAAAAAATAACTCTCTTTATCTCCTCTGGTGTGACTTGCGATTGCAGGGTCTGAACAGCGGTAATGGAGCATCTTTGAGGAATCAACTTAGCTATTTTAGAAATCGAGGCCGTGGTTGTTTGATTCTGCACTCCGAGGAGGTTTTTGTAGAAATCCACCACAAGGTTTTGGATACCTTGGTTTGAGTCCACCACTCATTACACATTTTAACAACGCAGTTTTATTTATCTTTATTATATCAAAACTCATTATATTTTATCCGAACTCATTACACATTTTAACAAATCCCAACACTTTCACATTGACCTTTGTTCGAGTCAGTGAAAATAAATTGACAAGTTGAGGAAAGAAGATGATATAGGAACTGGAGGAGGGAACCCACGTGGATAGATGGAAATAGGCAAATGGTTGATAACACTGTTGATGAATGCTTAGCGTGATTAAAAGCAAATTCAATGTAGGATAAACAAGATAACCAATTTCGAAGATTCTTACCCACCGTAGCTCTCAAAAGAGTGGAGAGAGTACGATTAACTACCTCAGTTTAACCATCATTTTGAGGATAGCAGGTATTGGAGAAGAGTAGCTTAGTTGCAAGTTTTTCCACAAAGTCTTCTAAAAGTGACTAAGAAATTTGGTTTCTCGATCTGAAACAATGGTTTTTGGAATTCCGTGTAAACGCACAACTTCTTTGAAAAATAGTTCAGCGGTTTGAGAAGCATCATTTGCCTTGCTACATGGAATAAGATGCGCCATTTTGGAGAACCGGTCCACCACAACAAAGATAGAATCTCGTTTGTTGATCTTAGGTAGCCCTAAAACAAAATTCATAGAAATATCTACCCATGGTAGGTTAGGAATAGGCAAAGGCATATATAAACCATATGGATGTGACCTGGATTTTGCTTTCAAGAAAGTGATGCACTTTGCGCAGAACCTTTCCATATCTCTTTTAAAATGCGGCCAAAAGAAATGTTCCATAAGAACACTTAGAGTTTTATCACGCCCAAAATGTCCCATAAGTCCTCCTCCATGTGCTTCTCCTATTAGCAGCTCTCTCATGGATCCTTAGGGATTGCACAGCCTTTTGTCCTTAAAGAGAAATCCATCATGTTGGTAGGATGATCTATAAGCGGCTTTGCTTGTTCAGCCTTAAGCACTTTTATCACCATTTGTCCTTAAAGAGAAATCCATCCTCCTCATATAGACCTTTGATTAAAATGTCTCTTAAGCCTTTCTTAAGATTAAAATGCACAGCCTTAAGCGCTTTTAATCTTAAGAAAGGATTCTTTGAAATCTGGATCCTCCTCATATAGAACTTTGATATGATCAAAACCCATGACTTTGGCCTCCATTGTAGTGATCAAAGCATGTCTCCTTGATAAAGCATCAGCTAGAATGTTCTCTTTTCCTTTCTTGTACTTAATCATATATAGAAATGTCTCCACAAATTCAAGCCACCTTGCGTGCGTCTTCTTAAGTGTAGTTTGTCCTCTCAGGTGCTTGAGTGTCTCATGATCTGTATGAATAACAAACTCTTTGGATAGCAAATAATGTTGCCAGGTTTCTAGCGATCTTACCAAAGCATAGAGCTCTTTATCATTTGTTGGATAATTAAGTGCAGCTCCACTGAGTTTCTCACTGAAGTATGCTACTGGTTTTCCTCCTTGAGTGAGAACAGCACATATTCATGTACCAGAAGCATCACATTCAATCTCAAACATTTTATCAATGTTAGGAAGTAGCAAAACGGGTGCATGTGTGAGGCTGTTTTTGAGCATATTGAATGCATCCTCTTGTGCTTGGCCCCATTTGAATTCGACATTCTTTTTAATCACTGATGTTAAGGGTGCAGCAATGGTACTAAAATTCTTCACAAAACTCCTATAGAAGCTAGCCAGCCCATGGAAGCTCCTAACATGTCCAATGGTTGTTGGAGTTGGCCAGTCTTGTATAGCCTTGATCTTTTCCTCATCAACCATTAGTCCCTGCGAACTCACAACAAATCCTAAATACACAACTTGATCAGTGCAAAATGTGCATTTCTTAAGATTAGCATAGAGATGTTCAACCTTAAGCGCTTTTATCACCATTTCAAGATGCTTTACGTGATCTGCAAGACTTGTGCTATAAATCAAGATATCATCAAAATAAACAACCACAAACTTACAGATGTACTCCCTTAAGACCTGATTCATTAACCTCATGAAGGTGCTTGGGGCGTTGGTGAGTCCAAATGGCATGACTAACCACTCATATAATCCTTGTTTTGTCTTGAAAGCCGTTTTCCATTCATCACCTTCTTTTATTCTCACTTGATGGTAACCACTCCTTAGATCAATTTTAGAATAGACAGTAGCTCTATTATGCTTATCTAGCATGTCATCAAGCCTTGGAATGGGATGTCTATGTTTGACAGTGATATTTTTGATTGCTCTGCAGTCTACACACATTCTCCAAGTTCCATCTTTCTTAGGCATTAGAAGAACCGGTACAACACAAGGGCTTAGGCTTTCACGAATGTAACCCTTTGACATTAGATCACGAACTTGCTTTTCCAATTTTTTGGCTTCTTCGGGGTTTACGCGGTAGGCTGGTCTATTAGGCAATGGTGCTCCCGGAACTAGATCAATTTGATGTTTGATTCCTCTTATAGGTGGTAGTCCAGGTGGTATCTCCTCAGGGAAGACCTCCTTAAACCTTCCTAATAGTTCAAGCACTTCTGGTGGTAACTCTTTCTCTTCTTGACCTGAACAAAAACCTTACTTAAAGATCATTAGTAGCACCTTGTCCTGTGAATTAATAGATTTCAAAACAGTAGAAGGTGTTATGTAAAGATAAGTTTTATTTGACTTAGCTCCCTTTGACATGGTCTGTTGCATTTCATGCACTTCTTGAGGGGTGAGTGGAGCAATAGTATGCTTGTTGTTGTTGTGCGAGAAAGTGTAGTAGTTGGTTCGACCATTGTGTAAAGTCTCCTTATCAAATTGCCATGGCCGTCCTAGAAGAAGGTGTCCAGCTTGCACAGGAACCATATCACACACAACTTGGAATGAATATTTGCCTATGGTGAATGGTATGGTGACTTGCTCGGTCATCCTTAGTTCAGCCTCATCATTGAGCCACTTAAGTCGATATGGATGGGGATGCTTTGTCTTTTGGAGACCTAGCTTATCAACCATATACTTGCTGGCTACATTAGTACATGAACCAAAATCAATGATTAAGCTACATACCTTGGAGTTTATGGAGCAGCGAGAGTGGAAGATATTTTCTGTTTGAATTGTTTTAAGATCAAAAAGAGTGCTAAGAGCCCTCCTTATGACAAGAAGCTCTCCCATCTCTGGATAGTCAACAATATCCTCCTCAGATTCATCACGTTCTTCTTCCTCATATTGTGATTGGCTTTAAGGATCATTACTCGCTAGTTTGGGCACTCTTTTGCATAATGTCCTTTTCCCTGACATTTAAAACAAGTAATATCACAAGCTCTTTGGTTAGTAGGCTTACCTTGATCTGGTTTGGTTACTTTTGATGTCTCAGGTGCAGCTCTTTTAAATCTCTGGTCCACATCAAGAGATTTTCCTTTGTCTAAAGCTTTTTGAGATGGTGGTGTCTATGGAGTCTTACTGCGGTTAGTAGAAGCTGTCTTCCTTTTGATGTGTTGTTCAGCTTGGACTGCTAGGTGCAACATCATGATATGTTTGTCTTTCCACCTTTCTAGCAATCAGATCATGACGACCATCTAGAAACTGCGCCATCAATTTCTCCTCAGACTCTGCTACTTCCAATCTGTTTTTAAGAGATTCAAACTCTTCAAAGTATTCCTCAACAGATTTGCTTCCTTGTGAGAGCTTGCGGAACTTCTTTTGTAGCTCTCAGTGTTAATAGGCTGGGACATATCTCTTTCTTAGATGAAACCTCATATCATCCCAAGTGATGATTGGTATATGTCTATGACTCCTCCTCTCAGACATATCTCTATCCCACCAAGCTAAGGCATTATCAGTGAGTTGAGCAGCAGCTAGGGATACCTTTCTCTGTTCAGAATAGTTGTAGTACCCAAAGATATACTCTATACGTCTTTCCCAATCAATATAAGCTTAAGAATTAACCTTTCCAGCAAATGTCGGAGGATTGAGCTTAAGATCATAGCCTCCTTCTCTTATGTTGCCTTCATCTCGTCCCCTACCTTGTTGGTAGTGTCTCCTTAGCCTTTGGTGTTGATTAAGATCATGATGTTCTTCCTTTGAGTCAGACTGATTTACATTATCAACCTCATGGTTTCCTCTTGACAAGTTATGAACTGGTGCTCTTGGTGCAAGTGGGGGCTGTTCAATTCGTGTCATGCTATCACCAAGTGTTTGGAGTTGGGCTTCAATAGCTGTAAGCATCTGAGCCATGTTCACCTCTCCTCCTTGTTCTCCCATGGTTCAAAACGTTTTTGTAAGATAAGGAAAAGAGATCAAGTGCACAGGAAGTTGAAAGATCCAAATAAGGAAAAATGTCAAAAATTGTCAGATCTAGGATTTGGGAGGTTTTAGGCAATCAAATGAACAAATCTGAACAAAAAATTCTAGGGTTTTCTTTTTAGAAGATCAACAATCAAACTAGAACAAAATACACACGAAAATAACAGATCTAAAAGGGGAGAAACGACTGAAACAAAACGAACTGAAATAGACACAAACTGAAGCAAACAAAGGGAAACAAACTGAAACAAAAGGGATAGATAAAACCTGATTTAGAGCGTTTAGCTATGATAGCAGATGATATAGGAACCAAATGAGGGAACCCACGTGGATAGATAGAAATAGGCAAATGATTGATAACACTGTTCTGCCTATTCGTTGGATGATAGATGGAACGAAGCGAAGAGATGGTGAATAGACAAATGGTTGAAAACACTGTTCTGTCTATTCAGTAGCAGTGAAAGATGAAGAGATAAATGGGTGGAGTGAAGGACGACACACAGATCTGTGAAAGGATCTATGATAAGCCAAATCTCAGTCTTCAAGGAATCACACACAAGAAGAAGGAGAAAAAGGTGGTTGCTTCTATCTCAGAAGAAAACGTAAGAAAACTCTCATTTTATTTCATTCAAATTTGAAAGGTTACAATGCTGAGAAGGGACCTTATATAACGATCCAGCAGCGGGGGACCTTCTAGGGTCAAAATTTATTACAAATAAAAGGACTAAACTTGCAAAAACAACATACTCAAATTTAGGACCTAAATAAATAAAATACTTATAAAGACCCAACGGCCGATTCCTACAAAACAAGAAAAGAACAATCATTTATTATTTGAATGCAAACACTTACCTTGGTAATAGCTCTCATGCACGCTCCAGCCCTTCAATGATTGCTTCAGAAATGATAAAAAGAACGGGTTCTTCAGATTTTGTAAAACTGAAAAAACTGATGCTTTTGGAGTCTTCTCTTTGGAATCTTCTAACTCAATGAGAGTAATCAGACTTTTAATGGACTTGTTGAATTGTTCCCTTAAGATTCTTGCTCCCAACCTTGTCCTAGGTGCTTGTGTCGTTGTTGGTAGAACGGTTCTTCAGGAAATGGAAAAACGGGTTCTTCAGAAAATGGTAAAACATGTTCTTTAGAAAATGGAAGAACGAGTTCTGCATTAAGTTGACCGACAATCGATGTCCTCAACAGAAGAATCATTCAACGAATTCAATCTTTAACCTATAATTTGTTGAACTATAATTGCATCATGAATTCGTTGGAGAATTAATATATATTTTTAAAAGTTTGAATTTTCTAGTATTGTGGAATTTAAATATTACCACCACAAAGCATAGTGGTAAATATTTTAACCAATTCAAATGTCAAATTCATTAGTTAATTTCTTGGATTTGCAAGTGTATGGACTATAGTCTATGGACTATTTCAACACGTAAACTCATCTATAAATTGAGATTTATACGCTCATAGCTTATTACCTCTTCATTACAAACTTATTCAAGATATAAAACCCTACTCCCTTCAAAGAAATATATGGCGATGAAGAGTCTCTCACTTCTTGCAGTACTATCTCTCTTGGCTATAACACTTCCATTAGCGATTGCTTCTGATCCAAGCCCTCTTCAAGACTTTTGTGTTGGTGTCAACACCCCAGCAGACGGTGGTATGTACATGATCACTTCCTAATTATTTTTACTTTCACTTGTACATTATTTCTCATTTCTTACACTCTTTTTTACTTTGGCTATTCTGTTCAGTTTTTGTTAACGGAAAGTTCTGCAAAGACCCAAAGCTCGCGACCGCGGATGACTTCTTTTTCTCAGGGCTTCATAATGCAAGACCCGTAAATAATGCAGTCAGATCAAATGTGACAGCCGTCAATGTTAACAATCTTCCAGGGTTGAACACCCTTGGAATCTCAATTGTCCGTATTGATTACGGAATTGGCGGACAGAACCCACCTCACACCCATCCACGTGCCACCGAGATCTTGGTTGTCGGGGAAGGAACTCTTCTAGTTGGGTTTGTAACATCAAACCCAGACAATCGCCTCATCACTAAAACACTCAACGAAGGTGATGTATTTGTGTTTCCAGAGGGACTCATCCATTTCCAAGCAAACATTGGTCATTCACCAGCGGTTGCATTCGCCGCTCTAAGCAGCCAGAACCCAGGTGTCATCACTATTGCCAACACCGTGTTTGGGTCTAACCCAGCCATAAACCCAAATATTCTTGCAAGGGCGTTCCAGTTGGACCCTAGAATTGTCGTGGATCTACAGGGCAAGTTCAAGAAATAATAACATCGTGGTTTGAATTGCTTTCATTTTTATTTACTTCGCCTGAATAAGGGTCTTGTATTTCCGTTCATCGTATCATGACAATGATGTCTTTCTTTGCTTTTGCCGGTTTCAGATTTAAAAAAAAAAAAAAATGTTTTTGTTTCACAAAACAAGTATATTTAAGTCTTTCTAATAATAAAGAAAATTTCAAGAAAAATACGATCACAAAATAAGACTTAAATACTTTAGATAACCCATGTTCACTGATAATAGATTTACGTTAGCATTTCTTTTCCTTCAATGTGGTGACTTACGTCAAGATAATAGAGGAGCAAATTGGTCACTCAAGCATCTACACGAGATTCCTAGTTCAGATTCTCTAATGTGTATAATTGTTCCTTGTAAAAGCTGTCAAGAAACATTTTATTTATTTATTGTAGAGATGAAATTTCTGTTAGGTGCGCAAAAATAGAATTAGAAAATATGCGAATTATATTTAAATAACGAAATCAAGAACGAATTACAATAGCATAATATAAAGCAGTAAATAAATCACGGAGGCGAGATATAATATATCTTTCCTTAATTCAATAAATCGGCCGTAAGTGCTTTCGGACAATCACAATTTATGAATCCCAGAATACAATCGATCACGAACAATTATAGTAGCACACCAATAATAGAACTCAAGCGAACAGATCTACGTTATACTCTCGAGACTACTAACTACAAGAACTTACTCTGGACTAAGTAAGGGAGAGGGAGAGAGAGAGATCTTCAGAGGAAGGAGGCTTTGTATTTTTGAGTGTGAGAAATAATGAGAGGTTGTGCCTCTATATATAGTGGAAGGAGGGAGGTCTCAAGAAAATATTCACTGAAAATTCTTGGAGTACTGCCCAAGTTGCTTGGAATTCACACCAAGTCTTTCCAAGTTGGTTGGAGCCCAATAGCCAAAAATCCAAGGAGTCTGATACTAGGGTTTTTGTGTGTCCTAGCAGGTTCAATTAACCTTATGCAGTTGTAATACTTAAGGTGTCAATCCAGTTGGGATACTTTACTAACAATTGAGATGCAATCAAGAAATCAAAAGTCAAGCCAATTCAAAGAGAGTGTTTGTCTAACAGTCCTAGAATGATGAGAATACAAAATGGAAATGAGTCGCAGAACTAGAAACGAGAATGCGTGACGAGAACCGAAAAATGAATGAAAACAAAAACGAGTCTAAGCATGAACTAAAAAGCAAGAAACGAAACAGTCTCAGGAATGCAATAGAAATCAGAAAGAAAGAGGTCCTAAGGATGGGAGTAATTGATGTCGGTGGAGTATCCTAGTCTATAAAGTGTTTAACATGCCACAAGCAAACCATCCCTAAACAATGAACATCACTTCTTAGGTAATCCAATCTCTTGACAGAAGCTACTCAAACTCAATCACTTCCAAAACTAGCTCTCGCTAAACATGATCAAGCATGGCATGAAAAACAAGTTCATTCACGTCAACAAACATCCTAGACAACTAATCTCTTAGGCTAGGAACATAAGTCTCTGGCACTAATTGGCCAGGCATTTCATTGAACACCTTTTGGGTGCGGAAATGTCTAAAACCTAGTTCCAATTGATCAGAGAGAAACAAGTATTTCTAACTCTAGTCCAGAAGGGAATCATACAGTCAAATCTTAAACACTCTACATCCTAAGATCCTCAACCTAATCTATCCCATCCTCAAGAACTACCACACTACTCAGATCCGAAAATCATCATCAAGGATGCAAACACGGAAATCATTGAAACAAGCATTATTAGATAGATAAAAATGTGAAGAACAACTTTGTAGAAGAAATCAAATGTAAATACTCAATAGACTCAAAGATGTCGGATTACAAAGTCTCAGAACGTATTTTGTGGCTAGGTAAAACCTTAAGGAATTAAACAAAACGAGAATCAAATATAAGATGTCACTGCAAAAACCTAAAAAAATGTATATATAGTAGTCCAACATAGAAAGCCCTAAAACTTAAAATGAAAAGGTAAAGAGTCGGTTTGGGAATCCCCTGAAGCGTGTGAGACCAAACGTCTTCCTTCCTGACATGTGCGCGCGTCGAGTGGAATGCAATGTCAGTGTGGCTCGACCTAGGTGGCTCGAGTGAAGATAGCTGGAGTTCGTGGCGAGTGAAAGTGGCTCGATCAGATGGCAGGAGTGCATGACGAGTGAGAGTGGCTCGATCAGATGGCATGAGTGCGTGGCGAGTTAGAGTGGCTCGATCAGATGGCTAGAGTGTGTGGCTCGTTCGGACCGCTGGAGTGCGTGGCTCGAACGAATGCGCTTCCAACGTCTCCTAAATACCTGAAATACTCCGAAATGCACAATTTATGCAAGGATGATGTAAGAACTAGCTAAACATACAAAGTGTATAGAAAGGACTAGAAAATGATGCAGAACAATGAGTTATCCTACCTAAATGCATGATAAATATATGCTAAGGAGAGACAAAATATAGACATAAGAGGCCACGGTCCGTTTCCGATGTGAGATTTTTTTCCAAAGATCCCAAGTAGCTCACTTCACACTCTTATTTCGCATGCAAATCAACTCCGTTTTGGACGTATGAGTATGCCATCTTGTAGTACTGGTTACCAGCTTTCCGTTGCACTATCAACCCGACAATTCCGAGAGACCATTAGGCCGGAAAGTCACCGGAAAGTCGTTGTCTCAAAATCTGTAATTTTCTGAAACTTGTTTCTGAAAATTTAGTTCCAACAATCCCCCACATGAATGGAAATAAGTCTAAACACATGATGACAGAACTAACCCTATAGACTGACACTATTAGCTAGACTAGACAGACTTTCGAGAGTATATGCGAAAACTAATTGTATATGAGTTGGTGGTGTTTTTCAACCTTGAACCGACTCATTGTTATACCTGTCAAGTTTACTTGGCCAAATGGTGAACATGATGTCTTGAAACATCCGAATTTGTATGTAAACTTAGACAGCAGGCATAACACAGCTTTGTTTTCTCGTAGAACGAGGTTCTCTATTGTGTTCATTGTGGCCTTGAACATTAAAAGCATATGCTTAACCTCTAACATACAGGAAGCACTTTACATCATTTTAGGAACTGAGAAAATACAAAAGTCTCTTAGTGCTTGTAGCAGATTCAACTTGATTTAGTTGTCCTTTTGAACATAGGTCATGGGGAGTCCAATCTGAGTAGGTGGGGTTACCATCAAACCTCCTCTTAAGTCTTAGGCTTCAAACCCATTCCTCTTGATGATTTTATAACTTGATCTCGCGCCAAACCTTTTGTAAATGGATCTGCTATGTTTTTTTCGTATGGATGTAATCAATCGTAACTGCACCAGTTTAGATAAGTTGTTTAACAGTTTTATGTCTCCCTTTGATGTGACGAGATTTGCCATTATAATGGGTACTCCTGCCCTGCCCAAAGCCGATTCGCTATCACATTGTACACGTATTGAAGGCACAGGGTTCCCCCACATTGGGATGTCTTCCAAGAAGTTGCAAAGTGATTCAGCTTCTGACATAGCTATCTCCAAAGCTATGAATTTAGATTCCATAGTTGATTTAGCTGCCAGAGTTTGTTTTAAAGATTTTCAGGACACTGCTGCACTTCCAAGAGTAAAAACGTTTCCACTCGTGGATTTTGAGTTTCTCGAGTCTGCGATCTAGTTGACATCATTGTAACCTTCCAAAACTCTGGATTCTCTACCATAGTGCAAGCCATGATCTTTGGTATAACGTAGATAGTCTAAAAATCTAGTTATAGCCATCCAGTGCTTATGTCCAGGATTACTTGCGTAACAAATAAGTACATTTACAGAGTGCGCAAAATCTGGTCTTGTATAGTTTCTCAAGTACATTAGACTGCCAATTACCCTTGCACACTCCACTTGTTGCACAGGTTCACCAGAATTTTTGGTTAAGTGAATTTGAGGATCCTCTGGAGTTTTTGCAGTCCCATTTGAGTAATGCTTGAATCGATCAAGTACATTTTCAGCATAGTGGGTTTAAGACAAGATAAGGCCCTCATCAGTTCTGATGATTTTTATCCCCAAAATTACATCTGCTAAACTCAAGTCCTTCATATCAAAATGTCTTTTGAGCATGTTTTTCGTTTGAGTTATGATGTCTTTGTTGCTTCCAATGATGAGCATATCATCTACATATAAGCATAACAAAATGTACCCTGATGGAGTAGTTTTGTAGTATATGCATTTGTCACATTCGTTAATGCAAAAACCATTAGACATCATCATACTGTCAAACTTCTCATGCCACTGCTTAGGAGCCTGTTTGAGTCCATATAATGATTTCACAAGTCTACACACTTTGTGTTCTTGTCCTGGAATAACAAATCCCTAAGGTTGTTTCATGTAGATTTTGTCCTTTAAATCTCCATGGAGAAATGCTGTTTTTACATCCATTTGATGAATTTCAAGATTTCTCACGGCTGCAATACCTACGAGCATCCTGATCAAAGATAGTCTTGTTACCGGTGAATAGGTATCAAAGAAATCTAAACATTCTTTTTGCCAAAATCCTTGCACTACAAGCCTAGCCTTGTACCGCTCAATATCGCCATTGGGTTTTCGTTTTATCGTAAAAATCCATTTACACCTCAAAGGCTTAAATCCTTGTGGTAGATCTACCATCTCGTAAGTATGATGTCGCATGATAGAGTCTATTTCAGTTTTGACTGCTTCCTTCCAATAAGGTGCATCAGGTGTAGACATAGCTTCTGCATATGTTCTTGGTAGATTTTCAACTAGAAATGCCATCATCAGAAAATCATCACCAAACGATATACTTTTGCGAGCTCGTTTGCTTCGTCTAGGTTCCAGTTCTATTTCTACAGTAGTATTACTCAAAGTATTGCCAGCTTCAGAGGTCGCTGCATCTCGTTGTTCATGAGTCTGTTTTTGAGTATTCCTACAGGGAAAACTGTCTTAAAAAATGAAGCATTTCTAGATTCCATAACTTTATTCACATGGATATCTGGAATATCTGATTTATGAACCAGAAATCGATATGCACTACTTTTATGTGCATATCCGATGAAGATACAGTCTACGGTCTTAGCCCAATTGTGACCTTTTTAGGAGATGGTACATCCACTTTTGCTAGGCACCCCCACACTTTGAGGTATTTGTATGAAGGTACTATACCTTTCCAAAGCTCATATGGTGACTTGCCAGTTACCTTATGCGGTATCTTGTTGAAGATGTAATTTGTGGTAAGCAAAGCTTCCGCCTACATGTTCTGGGCTAACCCAGATTCCTGCAACAACGCATTCATCATCTCTTTCAGAGTTCAATTCTTTCGTTCTGCTACTCCATTAGATTCTGGCGAGTAGGGAGCCGTTGTCTGATGTATAATGCCTTTATCTCTGCAAAATGCATTGAACGACTCATTATATTCTTCTCCTCTATCACTTCGAACTACTTTTATAGTTTTCTGAAGCTGATTTTCTACTTCGAGGGTGAACTCTTTGAATTTTTCCAGTGCTTCATCTCTGCTATTTAAGAGATATACATAGCAATGTCTTGTGCAATCATCAATGAAGGTAACAAAGTATTTCTTACCGCCTCTAGTTTGCACATACTTTAAATCACATAAGTCTGTGAGAATTAAACCTAGAGGTTTGGTTGTTCTTTTAACGCGTGGTGAGGGAGTTTTAGTGAGTTTGGCCTGTACGCACACTTCACATTTTTCTTGGTTAGTTTTGAATTTCGGAATCAAATTCAGGTTTTGCATTTTTCGCATTGTTTTGTAATTGACATGTCCTAAACGTTCATGCCAAGTAGTAAACAACTCAACCAACTAAGCAATAGGGTTTTCTTTTATTTCAGCAACAGAAGCAGAAGCTACAGTTTTTGGATGGACTGTCGTTACATACATTTTGATCAGTCCACCCTTAACAAAACCCTTTCCTAAATACATCCCATTTTTCTTAAGAACTAACTTATCAGCCTCAAAGTTAATGGAAAAACCATACTTGCTTAGCACTGTTCCAGAGATGAGATTCTTCCGCATATCAGGTACGTGCTTCATGTTCTGCAGGGTGAGCTCCCGATCAGAAGTTAGCTTCAGAACCACTTTGCCCTTACCTTCAATCTTGGACATCGCCTTGTTGCCCATGAAAAGATGCTCATTTGACTTGTTATGCACATAGGTTGTGAACATGGTCCTATCAGAGCATATGTGTGTGGTAGCACTAGTGTTGTAGTACCACTCCACTGGGTTGTCTTCCACCATGTTACATTCAGTAACCACTGCAACCATGTCTTCTTCAGTTAGGTTTGCTTGCAACTTGAGATCTTTTGCATTGATTTTGCAAACATCAGCCTTGTGTCCAATCTTTCCACAATGATGACACCTTCCTTTGAACTTCCTCTTAAGGTTGCTCTTCTTGAAGTTTGGTCCAGATGACACCTTCAATGGTTTATGAGGAATAGAGATCCCTTTACCCTTAGCTTTATACTTGGCCTTATGCTCAGCTACATGAACATCATGCCCCTGGTTTTGAGCATCCGAGTGAGCTCCATGATTGTTGTCCTCAACTCTCAACCGATAGATGAGATCATCAAGAGACATTGCCTTCCGCTTGAAGTTAAGGTAATGCTTGAAATTTGACCAGCCTGGTGGTAGCTTCTCAATCAAGAAATTCGTTTTGAAGACATTGCGGATCGACATTCCTTCTAAATCGATCTCCTGAAAGATGCGTTGAAGAGCCTCCACTTGTTCCATAATTGGTTTGGAATCCACCATCTTGAATTTTAGGAACTTCGTAGTTGAGAATTTCTGCATCCCAGACTCATCAGTCTTGTACTTGGTCTCCAAAGCTAGCCACAATGCTTTTGAAGTCTTGTACATACTGTAGAGGTCATACAGATCATTGACCAAACGGTTCAGAATCTGACCTTTGCAACAATAGTCTCCTTGAGCCCAACTATCCATACTTCCAACCACATACACATCAGTGTCACCTTGTGGAAGCGTTGGGGGATCCTATGTGAGGTATCGTTCCATGTTCATGCTGGCCAAGTAGTAGTGCATCTGGCATCATCCCTTGGGAAGCCGAAGGTGGTATCCCCATGTGGGTTGATCCATTACTGAACAGATTTCGGTGCACATTTTCCATACCCGAATCGGTAAGCTTCGTGTTTTCAAGTTCTTTAGCAAGACGTAAAGCCAACTCTGTAGGAGTTTCAACAGGGGTTGCAGGAACCCTAGCACCGTCAACGTTGTTGGTGTTGTCTCCAGACATTTTTTTTCTGTTCCACAATAAACAGATCTGATTAATATAGTAATCAAACAATTCAAGTAATTAAATTACACTGAATTAGTTTTGCAAAATCGCTTAACAAGCGTTCGCAGAAACTTGTTTCACAAACTCACTCAATTAAGAGCGTTCGTGGAAACCAAAGAGAGAGTAGAGAAGAAAGAAGTAAAAGCGTTCTTCTAAAACTTTCCGCGTAAGCCAAAAGATGAAAGCAGAAACAGTTTTTCAGAAGATTTGAAATCGTTTTCAAAATTAAAAATTCAAAAAATTCTCAATCAGTAAATATGCGAATTATATTTAAATAACAAAATCAAGAACGAATTACAATAGCATAATATAAAGCAGTAAATAAATCACGGAGGCGAGATATGATATCTCTTTCCTTAATTCAATAAATCGGTCGTAAGTGCTTTCGGACAAAGACGATTTATGAATCTCAGGATACAACCGATTACGAACTATTATAGTAGCACACCAGTAATAGAACTCAAGCGAACAAATCTACGTTATACTCTCGAGACTACTAACTACAAGAACTTACTCTGGATTAAGTAACCGAGGGGAAAGAGAGAGATCTTCAGAGGAAGGAGGCTTTGTATTTTTGAGTGTGAGAAATAATAAGAGGTTGTGCCTCTATATATAGTGGAAGGAGGGAGGTCTCAAGAATATATTCACTGAAAATTCTCGGAGTACTGCCCAAATTGCTTGGAGTTCACATCAAGTCTTTCCAAAAAAATTAAATGAGCCTACAGCAGTCTCAAGAGCCCAAGAGCCCAAAAACCCAAGAGTCCAAGAGGCCACGGTCCGTTTCCGATGTGAGACTTTTTTCCAAACATCCCATGTAGCTCATTTCACACTTTTATTTCGTATTCAAATCAACGCCGTTTTGGACGTATGAGTATACTATCTTGTAGTACTCGTTACCAGCTTTCCATTGCACTATCGATCCGACAATTCTGAGCAGCCATTTGGCCGAAACTTAACCGGAAAGTCATTGTCCCAAAACCGGCAATTTTCTGAAACTTGTTTCTGAAAATTCAGTAATAACAATTTCATTTAGTATGAAAGGTTTTGTTACAAACATACCGCTTTTACCAGGTTTTAAGGCACCCTGCCAAGAAACTTACGTAACTTAACAAGAAAGTTACGTAACTTAAGTATCTCAGAGGTGTTATCTCTTTAATTTAAACTAGGTTCATCGATTTTGATTTACATACATATGTATATTGATATATTCGTGTGCCTACTCACTTAAAAAAACAATCAAACCCAACAAAAGTTTCATATTGACATTTGGTCGAGTCAACTCAGCTGCATGACCAAATGAAATATGAAATTAGCACGTATAAATTCATGACAAGTTGAGAAAATATAATCAACAGGCCAAGTTCTGATCATAAAGTATTCGTTTTAATTAAGGACCATGAGTAACGTCACAATGTTGGCCATTGCCTTTACACCTTCAAGTTTATTCATGAACTAATGTTATCATGTATCTATGTTTCGTTGACCACTTCGAAAGCGGTAGCGAGTGAAAATTTAATGTATGAATGAATTGCTCATTTTTATTTTAATGTATGATATGAGTTGCTCATTTTTATTTCATCAGTTAAATAAATATTGATTTTATATTGTGAAATGTATATTTGGCCACACCTAAAAACTCAAATATATATAGTCGTTAAAAAAAATTCAAATGATAGTTAGGAAGCAAGAAAAAAACAATTGGTTTTAAAATAAAATCTAATATCAAATACAGTGAAATGCATATCTCACCATACTTAGCTCAACCATATAGTAACTTAAGATTTAAAGAAAATTCAAATGATTATTAGGAAGAATATGAATATCAAAAGATACTCCTATTTTAGTGGAGGGATATGATTTTCTCACTTGCATTGTTTTTTCAATCAATTAGTTAAAAGCTCATTTTAAATAATTAATTATATTGTATGTATTAATTATTTAAAATTTCTTTTATCTTTGATAAAGTGTCACTTAAGATGGAAAGAATTTTCTTTTTAATAATATTGTGTAAATGTAATATATAATAGTTCAGAAGTTAAATTCATCAACAGGCTGAGCCCAATATCTCATATATATGTTTGCTACCTCTAGGTTTAAACTCTTTCGTACATCTAAAACAAATCGCTTAATTAACCTAAAATGAACATGAAGAATCTCTCATATATTGCATGTAATTCTATCTCTCTTGGCTTTAACACTTCCATTACCTATAGGGTCGGACCCAAGCCCCCTTCAAGACTTTTGTATCGGTGTCCACGCCCCAGTGAATGCTCGTATGTAAATGTTGATTTTGTAATACTTCTTAGATCTTTCACTTACCACTTAATTAATATACTATGTTTTTATTTGGTCATTATATTCTATAGTGTTTGTGAATGGAAAGTTCTGCAAGGACCCGAAGCTCGCCACAGCAAATGACTTCTATTTCTCAGGGCTTGACAAGGCAAGAACTACTGAATCTAGTCCAGTTGGGTCTAACGTGACAACCGTGAATGTTGATCAGATTCCAGGTTTAAACACTCTTGGAATCTCACTTGTTCGTATTGATTATGGAGTTAATGGACAAAACCCGCCTCACACACATCCACGTGCAACCGAGATCTTGCTTGTCCAAGAAGGAACTCTTTTCGTTGGGGTTTTCTCATCATTTCCCGATAATCGCCATTTTAACAAAACCCTCAACAAAGGTGATGTATTTGTGTTTCCAGGGGGACTCATCCATTTCGAAATGAAAATTGGGAAACATCCCGCAGTCGCATTTGCTGCTCTAAGTAGCCAAAACCCTGGAGTGATTATTATTGGTGACACCTTGTTTGGGTCTAAACCACCAGTAGACCCGAATATCCTTGCAAGGGTGTTTCAATTGGATCCTAATTAAGGTGATCATGGGTCTAAAGAAAAAAATTGGATAGTGGAATTAATGAAAAATATTGTGCTTTTAATTTACTGCTTTCAATTATTTTTTTCACCTTTTTATTTATAAGGATCTTGCATGTATCATCCGTCCATCAATGACGTAACATGATGTTTGGTCATTGTTTTGTCCATTTCATTTGTGATGAAACACCCTCAAAGTTAGTTGTGTATGTTTCTTTTAAATTACGGCATCTTAGTTGTAGATGCTCTAACTCTAAGATGAGCGGACAATTTTAGGGTTGCGATTATTTTGGTGAACCACATATACGTTTAGCCGTTGCTAAGGGAGGGTTCACCACCGATAGGTTTTTTTTTGGTTTTAACGTGAAAATTTCATTCCATACTGTTAACTACTATTACAAAACTCATTATCATCAAGAACAAGGACAGAAAAATTACAAAGGTATAGTAAAAGAGGAGAAGTAAACAAGAAGAAGAGACGATCGCTGACTTGGCTCCGGGAGGGAGAGAAGCCGATCCCTGATGGTGCGATCGATGGCAAGACAAAGAGTAGCTGGCGGAGAGGCAAAAGAAGTGAAGATCCTCGTCGCTTTCTTACAAAATATGTTTTTTTTTTTTTACGATCATCTTACAAAATATGTTTATGTATGTCAATTTGGTATAAGTTATTGTTATCTTGTTAATTTGGTGGAAATATCCTAATTTTTTTTATCTTATTCTGTATATTTTTATTTTATTAAATTTGTTAATATTGTGGAACGCGTAAAAAAATTATTTGGATGATTAGTTATAACTAAATGATTTTTATACTATCCATTCCCCCGTACGGATGTTAGCAAGATCAATTGGTGCAGAATAAACGAAACATCTCGATTAGGGGTTAGAATATGATATAATATTAATTAACCTTTGAGATGCAAATGTTGATTGGGTCTACAAGGCTAATATTGGGAGAATTTTTCAAAGCTTAACTTAAGATTTTTTAAATGGTGTTTTTTTTATCCAACATTACTAGAATTTAGAGGGCAGAACTCTAACATTTGTGGTGACCTTTCTGTCATTACATGTCTCATTTCTCATTTCATCTTTCGACGAAATTTTCCGATTAAAATAAAAACATTAATTAGAGAACCAAATTATTTCTGTTGTTCAAAACTAATAAGAAAGTAATGTTGTCATATCATGTGGTCGTTAAGTCATTTTTTCACCTCAGCATATGTTATATCCTTTAATTAGCATCATGAGTATATTGTCATGCATGATCTCATATCAGTTTCTGCTTTGTTTACCTAATTTGTGCTAATTTAGTGGTTTAGGTTTAAAAGACCCTTTGATGATTTTATCTCGTTTACAAATTTATAGTCAACGAAGAAGAAAGTCAATGAGTAAAAAGAAAAAGAAAATACAACTCGGTTTTACACCAAATCACCTAAGCAATATAGTATGTGGGAAGAGTAACATATTCTTCAAAATAGCTCGGTCTTATCTCTGTAATACTCTTAGAATCCATAATACATACAATTATATTGGTTGACACAGTCGTGTCTTATCAACAATTTAACAAACCCCAACACGTACACATTGACATTTGTTCGAGTCAGTGATGATAAATTTGTTTTTGAATGCTGAAAACTATAACGTCCAAACTTACTAGCTACTGCCATAGCTAATTTTTGGTGGAGTACTAATGGTAAGTCTGGAGGTACGTATTGGTTGGCGTAGGAGAAGCTTTGTTTAAGTAAGGAATTAAGAGGTATGGGTTTACGGAATATTGATGATTTTAATTCGGCATTATTTGCAAAGCAGTTATGGCGGCTGATGTTCATATATTTTATCCTGTTTTCCTTTAGTTTATTCACATATTTTGCATCTTTTGCCATCCATTTTGACCATTATTGCATAGCTTTAGGACTAATCATGCATTAGAGCTTAGTTGCATTGCATTTGCATCTTTTCATGCATAAACAGGTGATTTTGGAGCCTAAAGAGCATGAACGCAATGCTGAGGAGAAGTGAAGCAATCAAGTGGAGAAAGCAAGAGAGTTAAGGCTGAAGAACCAAAGTCCGGAGTCCCACTCGACTGCCCACTCGACCAGACACTCGACCGTGTGCGGAGAGGGACTCGACCGAGTGGAAGGAGCAGAAGAAAAGCCAACTCGACCGGTCACTCGACCGAGCACCAGGTCGAGTTGGCCAAGCCGCCTAACTATTTTGTCTTTTAGCATTTTAGGGCTTCCACTACTTTTCCTATAAAAGGACCTTGTACCCTTCAGCCACCAAGAGTCTAGCTTTTTAGATATTCTCAAACCTAGTTTTTACCTTTTAGGAAATTATTCCTTTTGCACTTTTATTTTATTAGATCTTGTACCTTCTTTTGAAGGAGAAAACATAAGATTCTTGGATTTTGTTGGTTCCATAACTTTCAAGATATTAAGAATTTGTGTTTGATTCCTTCTTCAATATTGTAGATCTTTGCTTTATCTTTCATTTGATGCAAGTTTCAGTATTTTCTGGGTTTATGACTTTGATGTTCATCATGTGTTCTTGTGAGTAGTTGCTTAGGATCTTGAGGATGGGTTAGGCGGGATTATGTTTGAGGTTTGTTTGATTTGGTCAAGCTTGATTGTTGTAGATCTCTTCTAGTCTAGATGTTCTTAATGCTGATCCTATAACTGAGAGGGTAGGATTTGATCTCAAGCCTCTTAGCATCATACCAATGTTTAAGGAGCATAGATAAGGCTTGATCTAGAGTTTACCATTAGGCTTGCTAAGAGATTAGAGGTCTTGTTTTGTATTTTACATATTGCTAATGCTTGCTTGCGTAGATTCTTTACTGTGTGAGAGCAAGTCTAGAGATGCATGAGTTTGAATGTTTCTTGTCATGAGAGTGGATTAAACATGTCTTAGAAAATATTGTCTAGAGATTAGCTCAAGTTGTTTGAGATTTGTTGACCAAGTTAGATGACCTCAATCATTAGTCCAGCCCATGAATCCCTCCTCAAGGCCTTCTTTGTTTATTGATTTCTTAGTCTTAATCCTGCTGCTTGCTTGTTGTTTGATTTGCTTTTATATTGCTTTGTTTTTCTTGTGTTGCTCTGTTTTCTCGCGTTTGTCCAGCTAGACCCTGCACTCGATCTGCACTCGATCGAGTGCTTGCTCAAGTTCATCCCCAAAACTTTTGTTTATGATTTGAAGTTGTCCTGTCTTACTTCCTGTTTCATTCTAGTTGCATTTCTGTTGCATTCACTTAGTGTCTTGTTCATTACTTGCATTAATATAGTTTCTATTTCTGTTCTAGCTTCATAATTGTCATAATCATTCTGTTCCTTTTACATTTAGCATCTAGTTCTAGTAGCTTTTACATTCTGCACTTTACATTTTATCATAGGATTGTTAGTGACAAACATCCTTGCATTTGGCTTGACTTAGACATATATGCACATCCTGATTGCTTACAAACTCTCAGATTGGATTGACACCTCTTGTACTACAATTGCATAAGGGGAATTGAAACACCCTGCCATCCATTCATTCATATCTCATCATTCCATCCATTTCATCACCATACCACCAAATAGTTGTGTTCCACCGGCTGATAGAAGTCTCGGATTTACTTTTTTGTGAGGCTTTTTAAAAGTTGGTATTATCGAAATTCAAATTCTATGGATCCGATTAAATCTTACTCTCCATCTTATGGTTGGAGAAGTATTGTTTCCACTAGATCTCTGGTAAGTAAAGGGCTTATTAAACGGGTTGGCTCCAGGGATATTGTTTCTGTTTGGACAGATCCCTGGAATCCAGCCCAATTCCCGAGACCAGCGTTAAGTAAAGATTCGTTCAAGGATCCCTTACTTCATATTAATGATCTTATTGATCGCAAAACAATCACTTGGCGGATGTGATCAGTATGACTCCGCAAAGCGATTCGCTAGGTTGGCATTTTACGAAGTTTGGGAAGTATACGGTTAAATTAAGGTATCATACGGCTTGTCTGGCGGTTTCTACTGGACTCCCGGCGGTGGTATGTGGTCCCGACATAATTTCATTAAAGGCTAGTGTTTGGAAAGTCAAGTGCCCCCCAAAAATCCAGCATTTTATGTGGCATGTACTTTCTGGTTGTCTCTAGATCGCAGCAAATTTAAGTCGCTGGGGAATTTCGTGTGATTTTGGAGTCTGCTTGGTGTGGTGTTCCGGTCAAAACTGTCAATCGCGGCCTTTTTGAGTGTCTGCCCGCGCGTCAAGCTTGGGCTCTGTCCAATGTTCCGAAGGGCACAGTTGGTTTTCCCACAGATTCGGTGTTTGCAAATGTGGATCACTTTCTAGGCGCACAAAATCTAGGGTCTCAGGTTATAGCCTTTCCTTGGCTTATGTGGTATATTTGGAAAGCTAGAAATGCGAAGGTGTTTGAAAATGAGGTGGAACAGCCGGCAGAGGTGGCACGGTTGGTGGCCAGTGAGGCAATGGCCTTGTTTGCGGCTCAGGTTGAGGAGGAGGAGGGTATTACGGTCCCAACTATTCCTGGCCCTTTGTTGGCGAGGGGAGGAGTTTCTCTCCCTACTTTCCATACCGGATTCTATTGTTTTGTTGACGGTTCTTGGAAGGACACAAACAAGTTTACATGTGCAGGCTGGGTGTGTATGTCATCCCAAGGCTTCTCTCCGCTCATGGGCGCCTCAAATTTCGGCAAAGTCTCTCACCACTCCACGACGAGGTTGAAGCCTTTGTTTGGGCTTTGCGATGTCTGATAGGACATGATTTCAGAGATATATCTTTTCTCACAGACTGCTCAGATTTGGTGAAGATGGTGTCTTCACCGTCCGACTTTCTCTGCTTATCTCGATGACATTAAGATGGATATGGAAGAATTTTCAAGTTTCTCGTTGACTTTGATATCAAAGAACGCAAATGTGCTTGCAGATTGATTATTAAGACAAGTTTGTATTCAACTACATGTGGTTACTTATGTAAACAGTTCTTCTCCCAATTGGCTTGTTTGAGTCAATCTTTCATATTTGTTGTTATAAAAAATAATAAATAAATAAATAATCATTCAACGAGTTCAATCTTTAACCTATAAATTGTTGAACTATATATTATCGCTAACACTTGCCATTTCAAAATTCAATTGCATGATGAATTCGTTGGAGAATTAATATATGAATTTTATAGTATTGTGGAATTTAAATATTACCACCACAAAACATACTGTGGTACAGGAAAGAAAATGTAAATAATTTAACCAATTCAAATGTCAAATTCATTAGTTCATTTATTGGATTTGCAAGTGCATGGACTATGGACTAGTTCAACACGTAAACTCATCTATAAATTGAGGTTTATATGTCTCATAGTATATTGCCTCTTCACTACAAACCTATTCAAGAAACAAAAAAAACCTACCGCGCTTAAAAAAAAAAATGGCAATGAAGATTCTTTCATTTCTTGCAGTTCTATCTCTCTTGGGTATAACACTTAGCTTCCATTAGCCATTGCTTCTGATCCAAGCCCTCTTCAAGACTTTTGCGTTGGTGTCAACACCCCAGCAGACGGTGGTATGTACATGATCACTTCCTAATTATTTTTACTTTCACTTGTACATTATTTCTTATTTTTTACACTCTTTTTTACTTTGGCTAATCTGTTCAGTTTTTGTTAACGGAAAGTTCTGCAAAGACCCAAAGCCCGCGACCGCAGATAACTTCTTTTTCTCAGGCTTCACAATGCAAGACCCGTCAATAATGCAGTCAGATCAAATGTGACAGCCGTTAATGTTAACAACCTTCCACGGTTAAACACCCTTGGAATCTCAATTGTCCGTATTGATTATGGAATTGGCGGACAGAACCCACCTCACACCCTTCCACGTGCCACCGAGATCTTGGTTGTCGGGGAAGGAACTCTTCTAGTTGGGTTTATATCATCAAGCCCAGACAATCGCCTCATCACTAAAACACTCAACGCAGGTGATGTATTTGTGTTTCGAGAGGGACTCATCCATTTCCAAGCAAACATTGGTCATTCACCAGCGGTTGCATTCGCCTCTCTAAGCAGCCGCTCTAAGCAATTCAGTCGCAATTGATGGCTGGAGTAAAGAAAAGAGGAGGAGGAAGAGGAAACCCCTCAAATCGAACCTCTGGAACCTCACAACCAATGAATCGAACCAGCAAGACCAGCGAGACCTAGACACTGATTCTCAGGGAATTCCTGTCCCAATCTCCAGCCTCCAGCGAGACCTACACCTACTTACAGAGACTATCCACCTCCGACAAATCTGTTCTAGAACTCGAGCAGCTTTCCTGGAGCATCCCCTTCCAGCAAAGCTCCAATCAGGCGTCCTTTTCCTCAACCTCTTGCCTCCACAACGAATCCACCAAAATTCTCGAGTAAACTTCGAGAGCGTCCTGAACCGTCAGTCACGAATCATCATCGACAGTCTCCTCAAGTCTCGAATCTACCTCGACAGTCTCCTCACGTCTCAAATCATCGACTACCCTCTTCTCAACCTGGTCAATCCGAGCAGCTTCTGCATCACATCACAGTTCTCAAGCGCAAAACTCACATGAGGAAGAAGAAGCTGATTATGAGGATAACAATTTAAGGCGAGAGGTTTTACATTGCATTGCTCTGTTTTTATTGTGTTGCTCTGTTTTTACGTATAGTCCAGCTCGACCCTGTACTCGACCTACACTCGGTCGAGTGTTTGCTCGAGTTTTTCCCCAGAACTTGTGTTTATGATTTGTGATTGTCCTGTTTCACTCCTGTTTCATTTCTATTGCTTTCAATTAGCTTTCTGTTCATTACTTGTCTTGCATTAGCATAGTTTCTATTTCTGTTCCAGCTTCATATTAGTCATAATCATTCTGTTCTACTTACATTTAGCATCTAGTTCTTGTAGTTTTACTTTCTGCACTTTACATTTTCATCATAGGATTGTTAGTGACAAACATCTTTTACATTTGGCTTGACTTAGTCTCATATACACATCTTAATTGTTCACAAACACTCATTTAGGATTGACACCTCTTATACTGCAACTGCATAAGGAGAATTGAAACACCTTACCATCCATTCATTCATATCTCACCATTGCATACATTCATCATCTCACCATCCACATAAAAAGCCATGTTTCAATTTGGCGCCGTTGCCCATTTGAGTGTGTTTTTGTGACAATTAGGATCCATAAAAGTCTAAGATTAAGTTCGTTTATCCACTTGTTCACTACTGATCTTGTTTCTTCTTTTGCTTGTCAGTGATTGAGTTTCATGTACCAGCTCGACCATCAACTCGACCACCACTCGACCGAGTGTGTGCTCGAGCACCTGATCGTGTCAGAAGCCGGATACAAATAGACATCAGTTCCCAGTCGACTCGACCACCCACTCGAGCCTGTGCTCAACCGAGTGCCTGTCCGAGTCTGTACTCGACTCTGTTGATGCAAACAAGGTCCAAGGGTCCTCACAATCTTCAGAGACTCCTTGATCACTTCAACAAACCACCAAGGGACCTCAGACAGCAGAAAACAAGGATCTATCAGGAACAAGAACAACAAGTGCTAATGGAGCAACAAGATCAACAAGCTCCAAGAGCAAGAAACATTGGTGCTGGAGATGTACCAAACACACATAACCAGAGAGCTGGTATTGTGCCTCCTACTGTTGTCAACAACAACTTTGAGATCAAAAGTGGATTGATCTCCATGATTCAAGCCAACAAGTTCCATGGGTTGCCAATGGAAGATCCCTTGGACCACTTTGATGAATTTGATAGGATATGTGGTCTCACTAAGATCAATGGAGTCAGTGAGGATGGATTCAAGTTAAGGTTATTCCCCTTCTCACTTGGAGATAAGGCTCACCTTTGGGAGAAGACTCTTCCTACTGGAGCAATAACCACATGGGATGCTTGCAAAAAGGCTTTCTTGGCCAAATTCTTTTCCAATGCTAGAACTGCTAGATTGAGAAATAAAATTTCTGGGTTTGCTCAAAAGAATAATGAGAGTTTTTGTGAAGCTTGAGAAAGGTTTAAAGGATTACAGACTCAGTGTCCTCACCATGGCTTCAGCAATGAGTACCTCCTAAGTACTTGTATAGAGGAGTGCTTCCCAAGATCAGAATGCTTCTTGACACAACCTCAAATGGAAACTTCCTCAACAAAAATGTTGAAGAAGGCTGGGAGTTGGTTGAAAATCTTGCTCAGTCAGATGGCAACTACAATAAGGACTATGACAGAACACTAAGGTCCACCTCCATTGATCAAGAGGAGAAGTACAAGAAGGACTTGAAGATGGTCAATGAGAAGCTTGACAGGATCCTCCTTAGCCAACAAAAATCTATTCACTTCATTGGTGAGGAAGAGGTCCCAGTTCAAGAGGGCGAGAGGGAATTTGCTGAGTTGTGCTACATGCAAAACCAGGGTGGATTCAAAGGCTACAACCAAGGAGGTTTCAAAAACAACATTCTCTCTTATAGGAGTACCAATGTAGCTAATCCACAAGACCAAGTCTACCCACCTCAACAGCCTCAACAGCAACAAAACTACATTCCCAAACAACAACATCAAGTGTTCCAGCCTCAGTTGTGTCCCCCACCAGGGTTTCAGACTAACCAAGGCCAGGAACAAGACTTAAGAGCCATGATGCAACAATTGTTGATTGGGCAAGCCAATGGAAAGATTGAGGAGGCCAAGCAGTTTGCTGAGTTGAACCAGCGGTTAACATCACAGTATAATGACCTAAACATGAAGTTTGAAGGTCTGAACTCTAGAGTGAAGTACATGGAGAGCAACATTGCTTCTACTTCATCTCCCAAACATACTCAACTCCCTGGAAAAGCTGTCCAAAACCCAAGGGAGTTCACTGCAAAAGCCAGTCACATCTCTAATGATGAAGTCACTGAGGACAGTGAGGTTCCAGATAGGGAGGATTGGTCAATTCTTGAAGGTAAAAGTGAAGTTTGTGCAAAGCAGACTGGATCCGCTAGTGCACTCGACCAGGTGTTAGAGCATGCACTCGACCGAGTGCCTGATCGAGTGGTCCGACGAGCTGAAGAATCAGAAGCTGTTAAGACTGCTAAGTAAATTCCTCCTGCTTACAAACCGCCTCTACCATTCCCATGACGTTTCAAAGCACTGAAGATTAAGGAATTAAGGGAGATCATTGAGAAAAAAGAAATGTTGGCTAAGCAACAAGAGGATGAGAAGGCTTTGAAGGAAGAAGTTGTGATTGAGAAACAAGAGGAAGTGATGGCCATACAAGAGATCATCATTGCTTACAAAGAAGAGGAGAGAGGACCTGCCTTGGAACAGTATGAACCATATCCTCTCTATATGGACTTTTTGCTTGAATTGTCAAAGCAAAAGGCTCAAGCTCAAGATGAGAAGGATCTTGAAGACCTTGGAGGAGTTATCATCCCAATTAAGCTTAAAGATCCAGGTACATTCTATTTAGCATGCACATTCAGTTACCTCCACTACAACCAATGCCTATGTGACCTAGGAGCTTCAATTAGTGTCATGCCCTACTCCATTGCACAAAAGCTTGGGAGTACAGATTTCAAACTCACAAACCTCCATGTATGCCTAGCTGATGGGTCAAACAGAGAGGTAGTTGGTAAGTTGGAGAATGTCCCTGTCAAGATAGGGAAGGCAAGGGTTCATTCAGATTTTGTGGTGTTGGAGATGGAAAAGGAACCTGAAGATCCAATCATTCTTGGGAGGCCATTATTAGCCACTATTGGAGCAGTCATTGATGTCAAGAAGGTCTTGTGACCTTGAATATTGCTGAGGCTATAGTTATGAAGTTCAACATCTATAACCCAACCAACCTTCCTACCATTGATGATCAGCCTTTCACTATCAAGGACAAAGGTGGTCAAGAGGTTTTAAGTGATAATAAGGCAACTCCAAAGGCTGAGCTAGCACTTCAAGAGGATTCTGTGGAAAAGCTTAAGAGGTCAGTTCAAGAGCTGACTAGTATGGTTGAGGATCTCCAAGTTAAGCTGAACAAGAGGTTTTCGAGGAAAGCAAGACCAAGGCTCAAAATTAAGAAGAAATATGGATTGTGTGCTAAGGGTGAGGTGATCAAGGATCAACTTCACAGTGACCAAGAGGTTCCAGGGAGGATTTCATCACCTCCTTGGTATCTAGACCAAGTCTAAGAAGGAAACCAAAGTCAAGCTTAGTGACTCTAAACAAGCTCACTAGGGAGGAAGTCCCTAAGGTATCCTTTGTAAATATGGTTTAATTTCTTAGTAGTTTTGATGTGTTTTCTTTTATGTTTGTGTTGGACAGGCCTTTTAGTGAGAATGTAGTTGGGTAAGGAGAGATTTGGACTTGGAGAAGGAGAAACGCAAGCCCACTCGACTAGCCCACGAGAGATACTCGACCGAGTTGGAAAGGAACTAGGCCCATTTGATCTTCAAATCGCTAGAACGATCAAGTGGAGGGAAGAAAAAGAAGAAAAATTTTGAAATTTCAAAATTTGGTCAAGATGCTCGACCGTGTACAGTCGAGTGTGGGGTCGAGTGGCAGCAAGAAGCAGGTCAAAGATTCCCAATTCAAATTTGAATGGTATGGACGCTCCAACCTTGTCTCCTTGTCCCCTTAGCTTCTTTATATAAATCTTGCACGAGATTATACTTCTCGCACTCTCTCATTTGCTCAAAACAACTAAATTCAAGTTTTAAAATCTCTCTCAAGCTCATCTTTTTCTCAAGCTTTGTTCTTTCAAGTTTTTGGGTCACTAACCTATTAACTTTGAACTTTGAGTCTATTCCTTTCAGTTCTTTTTGAAAATGTCTTCAAAGATCACCAGGAAGTCTCAACAAACCGCTGCAAGCTCCATGGAACGTCGTGATGCTGGCCTTGAATCAAGAGGAGAAGCTGGAAAATCAACTCGACGCCCCACTCGATCATGCACTCGACCGAGTGGTGGTTCGAGCAGCCGGTCGAGCCAGATGTCGTGTCCAAGGAGAGAGTCAATTGAGGAAGATCCCGAGAGGACTGAAAGTGAGGAGGAAAGGAAGCCAACTCTCAATGAGTTCATAAGGAGACACAAGGCCAAAGGGAAGAGGCCAACAGTTGAGGTTGAGCAAGAGGAGATTGAAAGTGAAAGTGAGGAAGAAAGTGAAGAAGAAGAGTTAATGGAAGATGGGGAAGCAGAATCTTGTGGGTTGTCAAAGAGGCAGCTTTATGATGCTTTTATGAGAATGGAGTTCTTGGGGACTAGATATCCTCACAAGGAAACCATGGAGAAGCTTGCCATTGATGAAGATGTGGAGTTTCTTTTTGAGAAAAGTAACTTAACCAAGTTCATGGGGCTTTGCATGGAGGGCTACAAGGAGGAAAGTTGTGAGTTTCTAGCCACTGTCAAGCTGCATACATATGCAAGGAAAGATCCTGAGGTTCGAGCTGGTCACATTTCCTTCACAATCAAGGGGAAGAGGCATGAGATTTCAATGAAAAAGATAGCCAATGTGTTTGGTTTTGAAGTTGGGAGCAATATGAGCTTTATGATACCAAGAGAGGAGCTCTATTCAGTTTGGGAAACCATTGGGGACAACAAACTCTACTCATCCTCCAATTACAAGAGCTCAAGGATAAGGAGCCGAGTCCTAAGGTATTTCCACAAAGCTCTTGCAAACACCTTCTTTGCAAGGAAGGAAACTGGGAATATCAATGAGGGAGAGCTTAAGATGATTGACATGGCTCTCAATGGGATCATCCTCAAGGCAAGAGATGGAACCATCATCCTTGGGAGCACTGTAGAGACTGATCTTGCAATGGTGCTCATTGACCACATGGTTTACTTGAGAAGTTGGGTAGGAAAGTTGGAAAACATAGGATCAAGAGGAGCACTTACCATTGGAGGCATCATTACTCCAATTCTACAAGCTGCAAAGGTTCCACTTAGAGGAGAGAGGGTCTCACCAAGATGGATTGATTCAAGCTACCTCACCTCTACTCTCATCCTAGCCAAGGAGATGCATCAAGTAAATCACATCTTCAACTTTGAGCTTCCAACACTTGGGAAAAAGCAACTAATCTTGCCTAACCAAGAGCTCACCACCATTCAAGAAGGGGCCAACATTGACTTTTGGCCAGCTGAGGAGCACTTGTTTGATGGAGTAGTTCAACCTATAGTTGAGGAAGCTGAGAATGCACAAGTGGCTGATGGGGAGGAGCAGTTTTACTTTGAGGATTATGAGCCCAACCCAAGGGATAGTAGAGGAGTGAGGGAGAATACCAAGAGGTTGACTCTTTTGCAAAAATGGAATAAGTGGCATGGGAAGAGGTTTGATAAGCTGAAGAAGAAGGTGACCAACATGGCTAAGTCTATCAAGGGCTTAAAGAAGGAGGTTGCTGACTTGAAGAGTGGGAATTCTTCACCTTCACCATCAAGCCCTTTGAGGAGAGGTAGCTCAACTAGATCACTTTCAAGAGTTGCAAATCTTTTGGAACCAGCTAGAGCTTCAATGTATGAGCCAAATCAGAGGAAGAGGAGCTCAAGTACCCGAGAACAGCAGCTTTCGAGGCACTCGACCGGGTCACTCGAGCGTCCACTCGACCGAGCACTCCCGACGTACTCGACCGAGTTCCAGCCCAGATCACCATATGGCTTCCCACCTCCAGCTTCTTATCTAGGCTATCCAGGTTACCCTCCCATCCCACTTCAATACTTCATGGATCCAGCTCTCTACCAGCAGTTCTACCAGCAGCAGGCTCAGAATTTTGACATACGCGGTCCAGTTCGACCCCCCCACTCCGACACACACTCGACCGAGTCACGGTCGATCGCCGTCGTCGAGCTGCCCCAATCTCCATCTCCAAGTCATCAGCAAGACCCCAACTACTCCTATGACAGCATGCAGATGGATGTGGACAACTTCTTCCACAATCCCTAAGGTACCACCATCACCTTCACTTGTAAATATCATTGTATTTCATATTTGTGTTTTTTTTTTAGTCTTGAATACTCTTACAAATTTCTTTCACACAGGGGACTGTGTGATTTAAGTTTGGGGGAGGGTTTGAGAGAGCATTTGACATTGTGTTTTGTATTCTTATTTCCAATTTTTAGCATCCTCATATTAGTATTTGCATAAGCATCTAAGGCATAGAAAAACCATAAAAATTTGAAAAATTTTGAGAAAAATCTTTATAAAAAAAAAAGAGTGTTCATGTAGTTTGCATTGCATATTAGAATCTTGTTTAGCATGTTTCATGTAGGATTGTATAATATTTGCATTAGGGATCTATGATGAGTTTTGCCTTGTTAGCTTGCTTATTCACTAGACTAGGATCAATGCCAAGTTAATAGTACTTTGATGCTAGTTGAGTGGTTAGAAGCATAAGATTGAACCAAGCTTTGAATTCCTGCATTGTATTTGGTCTATATTGAAGCATGTTGTGATTTGACACCATTTCCTATTTATAAGAACCTAATATTGAATCTCAATTATCAATGTGTGCATTGCTTTAACCTCATGGATACCATATACATATTTGGATCATCTTTCTCCTTTTTACCACTCTTGTTGATCCAAGTAGCTGATTTCCTCATTAAGTATAGTTTTCCTACCCTTAACCAACCCTTCTTTCAAGCCTTGTTTATTCTTTTGTGTGTGAGGCCTATTTTGGGATTGAGCTTGATAGAAAGTGTTAGGTTTGAACTGACAAGAGTAAAGCCTTGTGTAGTTATAGTTTGCATTTTTCAAACTAGATAGGACTATGTGGTTTAATTGTTGGGTTTGGGACTTGGTTGTTTTGAGAAAGAAAAGAAAAGAAAAGAGGAAAAAGAGAAAGAAAAAGGGTAGAGTCTTTAAGAGGAGAATGTGTTTAAGCAAAGTCTAGTGAAAGGATGGGAAGTATAAAAAAATTGTTGAAGATGGTTCTAGTTAAAGAAAAGAAAAGAAAGAAAAGGAAAGTCTAGCAAAAAGCTTGTATGTCTTAAGAATAAGAAGAAAAGAGAACCATAGCATATAAGAAAGAACCCCCCATCCCACTAAAAAGATCAAATAAGAAACCTCTCCTAAGACTTGAAAACCAAAAGAGAAAAGGGTAAAAGAGAAAAGAAGAAGTTAAAGGGTAGCACTAGGATAATTTGGGTTGAGATTGCTAGGATAAACACTTTGGGTGCCTTTGGGTAGACAAGGTTTTGTTCTTGTATGTGTCCAAGTGTTCTTACCTTTAGCATTCTTCTAAAGCTCAATCCATTTTCATGAGAGAACCTTGATATTTATAAGCCCTACTCTAAAAAGAGACCATCGTTGTCTCAAAGCCTTTATCTCCAAGCCAAATGAGTTTAAGCATTGCATATAATTGATTCATGTTCTTGATTAATGAATGTTAAGGGAAATGTTGATTTGAATGCATGTGGAATCTAAGGCTCAAATCAGTAAAGGTTGTGATATGCTTGTCTAAAGTCTTTAAGTACAACTCATTCAACTTGCATCTTAGTATTAATAACTTGGACATTGATTCTAGATGGTCTATTTGCAAGCTTTAGGAGCTGAGATCCCACTTTCAAACCTCACCTACCTTCTTATGTCTTGTTTATTTGCTTGAGGGCAAGCAAAGACTAAGTTTAAGGGTGTTGATGTTTATATATCTTACCATGTTTTCCCCTAATATATTCACATCTTTTGCATCTTTTGCTATCCATTTTCACCATTATTGCATAGCCTTAGGACTAATCTTGCATTAGAGTTTAGTTGCATTGCATTTGCATCTTTTCATGCATAAACATGTGATTTTGGAGCTTAAGGAGCATGGAAGCAATGCTGAGGAAGAAGTGAAGCAATCATAAAGGGAAAGCAAGAGAGTTAAGGCTGAAATAACAAGGTCCGGAGTCCAACTCGACCGCACACTCGACCAGACACTCGACCGTGTGCTGAGGAGGAATCGACCGAGTGGAGGATGCACGAGAGAAGCCAGCTCGACCTGCCACTCGACCGAGCACAGGTCGAGTTGACCGAGCAGTTGACTATTTTGTCTTTTAGTATTTTTAGGGCTTCCACTCCCTCTCCTATATAAAGCCTTGTACCTGCAGCCACCAAAAGGGGAGCCAGCTTTTAGATATTCTCTAGACCTAGTATTTACCCTTTTGGGAATTATTCTTTTTGCATTTTTATTTTTCTTAGATCTTGTACTTGCTTTAAGAGAGAAAGACTAGATTCTTGTATTTTGTTGGTTTCATAACTTTCAGAATATTAAGAATTCGAGTTTCATTTCTCTTTCAATATTGTAGATCTCTGTTTTATCTTTCTAGTGATGCAAGTTTCATTATTTTCTGGGTTTTTGACTTTGTTCACCATGTGTTCTTGTGAGTAGTTTGCTTAGGATCTTGAGGATGGGTTAGGCTGGGTTGATCTTGTGGTTTGTTTGATTTGGTCACGCTTGATTGTTGTAGATCTCTTCTAGGCTACATGTTCTTAATGCTGATCCTATATCTGAGAAGGTAGGGTTTGATTTCAAGCATCTTAGCATCACACCAATGTTTAAGAAGTATAGATAAGGCTAGATAAAGAGCTTACCATTAGGCTTGCTAAGAGATTAGAGGTCTTTTTTGGTATGAGATGTATTGCTTAATGCCTGCTTGTGTAGATTCTTTACTATGTGAGAACAAGTCTAGAAATGCATAGGTTTGATTGTTTCTTGCCATGAGAGTGGATTAAACATGTCTTAGAATAGTATGTCTAGAGATTAGCTCAAAGTTTGTTTGAGGTTTGTTGACCAAGTTAAATAACCACAATGATTAGTTCAGCCCATGAATCCCTCCTCAGGACCTTCTTTGTTTATTGATATCTTAGTCTTAATCCTGCTGCTTGCTAGTTATTTTATTCGTTTTTGCATCGCTTTGTTTTTATTGTGTTGCTCTGTTTTTATGTATACTCCAGCTCGACCCTGTACTCGACCTACACTCGGTCGAGGGCTTGCTCGAGTTCTTCCCCAGAACTTGTGTTTATGATTTGTGATTGTCCTGTTTCATTCCTGTTTCATTTCTGTTGCATTCAATTAGCTTTCTGTTCATTACTTGTCTTGCATTAGATCATTAGCATAGTTTCTATTTCTGTTCCAGCTTCATATTAGTCATAATCATTCTGTTCTATTTACATTTAGCATCTAGTTCTTGTAGTTTTACTTTCTGCACTTTACATTTTCATCATAGGATTGTTAGTGACAAACATCCTTTACATTTGGCTTGACTTAGTCTCATATACATATCTTAATTGTTCACAAACACTCATTTAGGATTGATACCTCTTATACTGCAACTGCATAAGGGGAATTGAAACACCTTACCATCCATTCATTCATATCTCACCATTGCATACATTCATCATCACACCATCCACATAAAAAGCCATGTTTCAGTGATATATGAATAGGTCGAGTAGGGATGGAACTAGCTGTGCATGATGTATTGTACGAAGGGGACGAACTGTTCGTAGGGCGGGTTTTCAAAAATAAACAAGATTGCAACGTCAAATTAGCAGTTCACGCACTAAACCGGCATGCAAAAAACTTCTCACGCTGAAATGCATATCACCAACTTGCCCATGGCGTGTCTACATAGTGAAACTAGAAGACTGTGAAAACTACCAAATCAGGAGTGTTACGCTGACACACACGTGCACCGTCGAAGAGCGCAGCAATTACCATAGACAAGCAACCACACGGGTGATCGGTAGCATCATGCAGTCAAAATTCGAGGGAAACACACGCGGTCCCCGGGCAGTCGACCTCCAGCGCCTCCTGCTAGCAGATCACTCTGTAAGGATCTCATATTAAAAGGCGTGGAAATCAAGAGAAGTGGCCATGGAGGGCGCACAAGGATCAGCTGCTAATAGTTACTTCCTCCTGCCGGCTTACATACATGTTTTACAGCAGGCGAATCCTAGCTGTCATTGAACTAAAAACAGAGATCGACGCAGCCGGGCAGTATAGGTTCAAGTACCTGTTCTTAGCATTTGCCGCATCGCTAGAGGGATTCGCGTTCATGCGGCGTGTCATCGTTATCGACGGGACACACTTGAAGGGGAAGTATGGTGGCTGCCTGTTAACGGCGAGCTGTCAAGATGCGAACTTTCAAATATTCCCACTAGCATTTGCCATAGTTGATAGCGAGAACGACACTTCTTGGTCATGGTTCTTCCGTGTTCTGAGCTCTGCCATACCAGATTCGGAGACACTGACTTTCGTCTCCGACAGACATTCTTCAATTTACACCGGCTTGCGAAGGGTACGTTTCTAAAATTTTGCTCAACCAATAGCTCTATTAGTTTTAATTTTACAATAGAAAATAGTACTAAGCATGTTAGCGTACAAGTTACATGAACAGCAGTATAATATATGATGGCTTCAATGACATAGAATACAGGAATAATGTATGCAAATAAATTGACATGTTACATTACATATTGTCTTGTTATAATGTAAAGAACTTATGTAATGCAGTAAAATGACATGTTACATTATATAGTGTCTTGTTATTCTGGTACAAAAGCGTCTTGGTATTAGTATATTATTAACAACCATGTCATGCCTTACAACGGCGTACATGTTTAAAGCGTAACCTAATCATATTCACCATGTGTTGCTCATGCAGGTTTATCCGAGGGCTCATCATGGTGCATGTATTATGATCTCGAAATTGAATGAGTTTCCCAGAATAAGCCGCGCTTTCCGATACCTTAAAAATTTTCCCAAACTGAGAGGATTTTATGATCTCGAGTTCAGATGGGTCCAAGATCGAGGCGAGATCGTCTATGATAGAGAGCTCTCTGTACGAGTGTACCCTCTCACCGTTGGGTTCGGATCCTTTAGCAAACATTCGATCTGGCAAGCCCAGATTCGCCATCTAAGAAGAGGAAATATCAACAAAAAATCAGTTGATCACGAAATAGAGACGAATCAAATGGAATCACCAGTTAATATGGGAACGAACCTCTCAATAATCGGCGATTGCTGTAAGTAATGATGTCGGGAACGGCCGCCCAAAAAACTGAGCCAAATAAAACGGAGTGGCTTTTTAGGGTTGGAGAGAACCGGCACTCGTAAATATTGAGTTTCTTTATTTTTTGAGGTTGTGAAATCCTAAAAACCACTAAAAAACACTGTGTGACTTTTGGATTGCGAGTGAACTGTACAATACTTTATGGGGAAACTATTAGAATAATAAATGCCAAACGTGTGAGAGTAGATAACTTTCAAAATTCAAACTAGGTAATCATTTCGTGGCAGACAAATGGGTCTCTTGTGTTTGGTGGACATGGGAGGAGAGCAACGTAATTTTAGATGGCATAGGAAACATAAAGACATGGCTAATAGTCATTTTATTAATTATTCAAAAAAGCATGGTCATCTATTATATATACTCTTCGTATAACCTTCTATAATTTATTCTTCTGACAATTTTTTTATATATATTTCATTACTTATTATTATAGAAATTTATTTTAATTTTAATGTATGATATGTGTTGCTCATTTTTATTTCATCAGTTAAATAAAAATTGATTTTATATTGTGAAACGTAAATTTGGCCATACCTAAAAAATCAAATATATAGTCGTTAAAGAAAATTCAAATGATAGTTATAAAGCAAAAAAAAAAAAAAACAATTGGTTTTTAAATAAAATTTAATTTCAAATAGTGAAATGAATATCTTACCATACTTAGCTCAACCCTATAGTAACTTAAGATTTAAAGAAAATTCAAATGATTATTAGGAAGAAGAAGAAAAACAAATTGGTGCAACAGATCTCATTTCGCTTTTTTTTTAGAACAAGAAGAAAAACAAATTCAAATGATTATTAAGAAGAAGAAGAAAAACAAATTCAAATGATTATATGGAGAGATCTCATTTCGCTTTTTTTTTTTAATAAATATCAACAGATCTCATTTTGCTTTTTAAATATCAAAAGATATTCCTATTTTGGTGCAGGGATATGATTTTCTCACTTGCATTGTTTTTTCAATCAATTAATTAAAAGCTCATTTTAAATTATTAATAATATTGTATGTATCTATTATATGAAATTTCTTTTATCTTTGATAAAGTGTCACTCAACATGGAAAAAAACTTTGTTTTTTAATAATATTGTATAAATGTAATATTGTTGTAAATCACTTAGGATGGATCTCCATCACCGGCCCATATATTGTCCAACTCCATAAGGCCCATCAGCCACCTTCCCTTGTACTAAGTCCGTTTAGTATTTACTAATGTGATAGGGCTTTATACTACTATATATTTGTATCATTATCGATTGAATAAGAATAAGAAGAAGAGAATACAACCTCTCGTTTTTCTACTTTCACAACACGTTATCAGCACGAGGTTGCTCAAAACCCTAAACACAAATCGCCTAACCCTAAACCGCCGCCGCACATCATCGCTTGCCCGTTCAAACTCGGCAATCAATTTAGTTCGTGTGGTCAGCTTCTATTCGTGATCAAGCTTTTGTTCGTGACTAGTCTAAGGTTCGAGGTCAAGCTCAAAGTATAGCCGAGGTCTTTAGCTCCCGGATCAATTCCAGTCAACCCCAAATCAGTGGAAGGTAAATAAATCGAATTTATCGGACACAAGTATCGAACTTGATCTCTAAATTATATTGGAACCCTAAAATCTACAAGTAAACAATCAACAAACAAAACCTTAAGCTTTGAAACCCTAAACCCTAAAACTTTAAAATCCGATTGCTTGAGGTTAAGGATTTCTTAGGATAGATTGTTTGCAATTAAACTGATTGTGCCATGTTTAAAAACCAATTGTTACTGATTGCTTGTTTTCATATCGATTGCATGAAAACCTTCAAACCAAAAACCTAAAATGGAAACCCATAGAGAAAATATTAAACCGATTGTTCTATGTTTTAAATCCGATTATTATTGCTTGTTTGTTTAAAATCAAAACCCTAAAATCAAACCTAAAATCGGAACCCTAGAGAAAATATTTTCCTAAACTTTATCTTAATCCTAACTAGAAAAGGAAAAATTAATAAAAGGAAAAACCCCTAAAATAGAAAATTTCTTGCATGTTTCTCTTGTTCATACTAGATTATAAATTTATCTAGGATTGTTTTCATGCATAGAATTAAACCACAAAATTATATATAAAAGGCATGGCATGTTGGTCTTAAATACCTCATGGCCTAATCCAAATTGGTGGCATGGGTCGGTCTTAAAAACCGCATGGCCTAGACGAAAATTAATTGCATAGTTTGGTTTAAATACCGCATGCTAATGATCGGATGCATGTTTTGTATTGTGTAGATGGCAAAGATCAGCAATCTCCAATATGCTGCACTTAATGTTTCTGGAGACAACTACTTACAATGGGCATTGGATACTAAGATTATCCTGAAATCAAAGGACTTATGCGAATGCATTGACGATTAGAATGAATGCACTGAAAAGGAAGGTATAAGGCGATCTTGCTAATACGCCATCACCTTGCTGTGAGTCTCAAGAACCAGTACCTTACCATTGAGAATCCTCTTGACCTTTGGACAGAGTTGAAAAACAGATATGGACACCAAAAGACGGTGCTCCTACCAAAGGCTCAATTCGATTGGAAAAATCTAAGGATCCAGATGTGGTTAGAAGATTACTGAGGAAGACTTGCTAGAGAAAACATTCTCAACCTTTCACACCAACAACATACTGCTTCAGCAACAATATCATGAAAAGGGGCTTAAGATATATGCAAGTCTAATCTCTTGTTTGCTGTTTGTTGAGAAGAACAATGAGTTATTGCTAATGAATAGAGCTATGAGACCTCCTGGTACAGCCCCATTACCAGAAGCCCACAACATTCTCAACCTTTCACACCAACAACATACTGCTTCAGCAACAATATCATGAAAAGGGGCTTATGATATATGCAAGTCTAATCTCTTGTTTGCTGTTTGTTGAGAAGAACAATGAGTTATTGCTAATGATCAGATGCATGTTTTGTATTGTGTAGATGGCAAAGATCAGCAATCTCCAATATGCTGCACTTAATGTTTCTGGAGACAACTACTTACAATGGGCATTGAATACTAAGATTATCCTGAAATCAAAGGACTTATGCGAATGCATTGACGATTAGAATGAATGCACTGAAAAGGAAGGTATAAGGCGATCTTGCTAATACGCCATCACCTTGCTGTGAGTCTCAAGAACCAGTACCTTACCATTGAGAATCCTCTTGACCTTTGGACGGAGTTGAAAAACAGATATGGACACCAAAAGACGGTGCTCCTACCAAAGGCTCAATTCGATTGGAAAAATCTAAGGATCCAGATGTGGTTAGAAGGTTACTGAGGAAGACTTGCTAGAGAAAACATTCTCAACCTTTCACACCAACAACATACTGCTTCAGCAACAATATCATGAAAAGGGGCTTAAGATATATGCAAGTCTAATCTCTTGTTTGCTGTTTGTTGAGAAGAACAATGAGTTATTGCTAATGAATAGAGCTATGAGACCTCCTGGTACAGCCCCATTACCAGAAGCCCACAAAGCTGAAGTGAACCAAAAGGAGCCTAAAGGGATTAAAGAGACTAAGAAATCAAACTACGTCCATAGAGACAAGTATCACGGCCGTGGTCGTGGTGCTGGGAGAGGACGTGGTGGTCGTGGCAATTACCAAGGAAACCACTATGATGGTTATGACCGTGGGAACCGATCCGACTTTGGTCGTGGTCGAGGTAGAGGCCGCAGAATTTTCAAACCGAAACACAAGGCTAAATCGGTTTGCCATCGATGTGGTATGGGGAACCAATGGGCTAAGACGTGCAGGACACCTAAGCATCTTATTGATCTCTATCAAGAGAGTTTAAAAAAGAATCCAGAAGCTAACCTGGTTCATCTCGATGGTGAAGGAGATTTCGACTATGAGAAGGATGATTTATTGGAATATGAGACTTCTCATTGCCTAAAAGAGAATAATTAAAATTTCATACTTATTGTTTTTGTTTATTTTAATTTCCATGTTTAGGCTTTGAATTTTATTGAATTATTATTTTTGTTTAAATTCAATTATTTTATTTCCTTTAAATATGAAATTGTTTATTTTATTACTTTATGTTTAAAACATAAATTCTTGTCCATATTAGAAATCTGAGGACAAGAACATACTTGTGGTGGATAGTGGATCAAGCCACACAATTTTGAAGGATAGGAGATATTTTATTAATCTCATTTTTAAAAATGCCAATATTAGCACAATAGTGGGTATAGCAAGTCTAATTGGAGGCTACGGCCAGGCTCATATTCTTTTACGTAATGGCACACATCTTGAAATAAGTGATGTTTTATATTCACCCAGCTCAAAGAGGAGCTTATTGAGTTTTAAAGACATTCATTTGAATGGTTTCAATGTTGAAACAAAGGGTAAAAGGAAACAAGAGTTCCTATATATTACTGAAATCACCCAGGGCCATAAGAAAGTCCTAGAGACTATACCCGCATTATCTACTCGTCTTTACCATGCTAAAATTAATATGGTAGAAGCTAATTTGGAAATGAATAAGATGTTCAATAAACAGTTCACTTTATTGCATGACCGGCTTGGCCATCCCGGTTCTAACATGATGTGTAAGCTGATATTAAATTCAAATGGGCACACTCTAAACGAGAGAAGAGTTATCCCTAAGAATCTCGCGTGTGTAGCATGTGCACAAGGGAAACTCATTATAAGGCTATCACTTGTAAAAGTCACTAAAGAGACTTTAAATTTTCTGGAAAGGATACAAGGAGATATATGTGGACCAATACACCCAACTTGTAGAACATTTAGATATTTTATGTTTCTTCTTGATACATCGACCAGATGGTCGCATGTTTGCCTATTGTCCACAAGAAACCTAGAATTTGCTAGATTGTTAGCCCATATCATAAGACTGAGAGCACACTTTCCAGATTTTCTACTTAAGACTATACGTCTAGATAATGCTGGTGAATTTACATCCCAAGCGTTTAATGATTATTGTATGGGGGTAAGTGTGGAACATCCTGTGGCACATGTACATACACATAATGGATTAGCTGAATCTTTTAAACGAATTCAATTAATAGCTCGACCATTACTCATGAGGTTGAAGCTTCCTGTGTCGGGTTGGGGACACGCAGTATTACATGCAGCAGAACTTATACGCATCAGGCCATCTAGTGAGCATAAATATTCACCATCCCAATTACTAACGGGTCATGAGCCAGACATATCCAATTTAAAGACATTTGGGTGTGCCGTTTAAGTACTGATTCCACCACCACAGAGAACAAAAATGAGACCTCAAAGGAGGATGGAAATATATGTTGGATATGATTCTCCCACCATTATTAAGTATTTAAAGCCAACTACGTGTGATCTATTTAAGGCTAGATACGCGGATTGTCAGTTTGTTGAATCTGAATTCCCTATGTTGGGTGGTGAGACAAATAAGCTGGTTAAAGAAATATAATGGAATCAAACATCCTTAAATTGGCAAGATCATCGGACTCTAGCATGTGAGGCAGAGGTCCACAAGATTATACATTTACAAAAGCTAGCAAATCAATTGCCAGATTCCTTTGTTGACCCAAAGAAAGTGACAAAATCGTACATACCAGCTTGTAATGCACTAGTACATATTGATGTTCAAAAGGGTACAATCAAGTTGCTACAGAGTCTAAGACACGAATAAAACGTGGTAGAATGAAACAAGGTTTTGGTGGTGGTGAATGTGAATGATGATGAATGTACGCAATGAATGGATGGATGGTAAGGTGTTTCAATTCCCCTTATGCAGTTGCAGTATAAGAGGTGTCAATCCAATCTGAGTGTTTGTGAACAGTCAAGATGTGCATAAAGATCTAATTTAAGCCAGATGTAAGGATGTTTCTCACTAACAATCCTATGTTTAAAATGCAAAGTGCAGAAAATAAAACTACAAGAACTAGATGCTGAATGTAAATGAACAGAATGATTGTAACAGTACTGAAGCTAAAACAGAAATAGAAACTACTATAATGCAAGAAATAAACCTATGCAAGACAAGCAATGAACAGAAAACTAAATGAATGCAGCAGAAATGAAACAGGAATGAAACAGGACAATCACAAATCATAAACACAAGCTCTGGGGAAGAACTCGAGCAGGCACTCGACCGAGTGTAGGTCGAGTACAAGGTCGAGCTGGACTAAACGTGAAAACAGAGCAACACAATAAAAACAGAGCAATGCAAAAACGAATCAAACAACAATCAAGCAACATGATTAAGACTATGATATCAATAAACAAAGAAGGTCATGAGGAGGGATTCATGGGCTGAACTAATCATTGTGGTTATTTAACTTGGTCAACAAACCTCAAACAAACTTTGAGCTAATCTCTAGACATATTATTCTAAGACATGTTTAATCCACTCTCATGGCAAGAAACAATCAAACCTATGCAATTCTAAACTTGCTCTCACATAGTAAAGAATCTACACAAGCAGGCATTAAGCAATACATCTCAAACCAAACAAGTCCTCTAATCTCTTAGCAAGCCTAATGGTAAGCTCTAGATCTAGCCTTATCTATGCTCCTTAGACATTGGTGTGATGCTAAGATGCTTGAAATCAAACCCTACCTTCTCAGATATAGGATCAGCATTAAGAACATCTAGCCTAGAAGAGATTTACAACAATCAAGCTTAACCAAATCAAACAAACCACAAGATCAACTCAGCCTAACCCATCCTCAAGATCCTAAGCAAACTACTCACAAGAACACATGGTGAACAAAGTCAAAAACCCAGAAAATAATGAAACTTGCATCACTAGAAAGATAAAACAGAGATCTTCAATATTGAAAAAAAAATGAAACTCGAATTCTCAATATTAAGAAAGTTATGAAACCAACAATATTGACGAATTTAGTCTTTTTCAAGTACAAGATCTAAGAAATATAAAAGTGCAAAAAGAATAATTTCCAAAAGGGTAAAATACTAGGTTTAGAGAATCTCTAAAAAGCTGCACTCTTTTTGTGGCTGCAGGTACAAGGCTTTATATAGGAGGGGAGTGGAAGCCCTAAAAATACTAAAAGACAAAATAGTCAACGGCTCGGTCAACTCGACCTGTGCTCGGTCGAGTGGCAGGACGAGCTGGCTTCTCTCGTGCATTCTCCACTCGGTCGAGTCCTCCTCAGCACACGGTCGAGTGTCTGGTCGAGTGTGCGGTCGAGTTGGAATCCGGGCCTTGTTATTTCAGCCTTAACTCTCTTGCTTTCCCTTCATGATTGCTTCATTTCTTCCTCAGCATTGCTTCCATGCTCCTTAAGCTCCAAAATCACCTGTTTATGCATGAAAAGATGCAAATGCAATGCAACTAAACTCTAATGCATGATTAGTCCTAAAGTTATGCAATAATGGTGAAAATGGATAGCAAAAGATGCAAAAGATGTGAATATACTAAGGGAAAACAGGGTAAAATATATGAACATCATAGAACAATAGGTTCCAAAGATAAGAACCCTTTGAAATCAAAGAAACGTGCAAATAAAAACGAGGATAAAAAAATTACAGACATGGCCACGACAGACCGTAAGGGACCGATCAATGAGGTTTGGGACGTTGAACCTCAAGGTCCTGAAGATATTAATAATAATGAGATCTCAAGAAATTATATCATGTCTGGAATACAATGGAACCGCAAAGAGGTTGATATTGATGAAATATTTGCTTATAAGGTAGCACTTGAAATATATGAGGATCATGGACCCACATCTATATAAGAGTGCACTCAAGGAAAAGATTGGTTAAAATGGAAAGAAGCCATTGACGTGGAGTTGAATTCATTAAAGAAAAGGAATGTGTTTGGTCCAATCTTAAGGACACTATTGGATATAAAGCCAGTTGGACACAAGTGGGTCTTTGTTAGAAAGAGAAATGAGAATAATGAAATCGTGAGATATAAGGCACAGCTTGTAGCACAAGGATTCTCACAACGACCAGGAATATATTATGAGGAAACATACTCCCCTGTGATGGATGCAACAAGTTTTAGATTTTTAATAAGTGTGGCTATAAGAGAAAAACTTGACTTACGGCTAATGGATGTAGTGACCGCATATTTATATGGTCTACAGGATAATGATACATATATGAGATTACCAGAGGGTATTGAGCTTAAAGATACGAATGATTCTCGAGAACAATACTGCATAAGGCTGAGCAAATCCCTTCATGGACTGAAACAAAGTGGCCGTATGTGGTACAATAGACTAAGTGAGTACCTAGTCAAAGAAGGCTATAAGATTGATCCCATCAGTCCATGTATTTTTATAAAGAAGTTTGTAAACAAAGTTTTTGTAATCATAGCAGTTTATGTAGATGATTTGAATATCCTAGGAACCTCTGGGGAAATTGCCCAAACAGTTGAATATCTCAAGAAAGACTTTGAAATGAAAGACCTAGGTAAAACTAAGTTTTGTTTGGGATTGCAGCTTGAGTACATAAATGATGGAATCCTTGTGCATCAAATGGAATATAATGAAAAGGTACTTAAGAGATTTAATATGGACCAGGCGCACCCATTTACCAGCCCAATGGTTGTGAGGAGTTTAAATTTGGATAGTGATCCATTCGGTCCAAAGAAGGACGATGAAGAAGTTCTCGGTCCGGAAGTGCCATACCTCAGGGCTATAGGAGCGTTAATGTTTTTGCCTAGCCACACTAGACTAGACATTTGTTTTGCCGTGAACCTCCTGTCAAGATTTAGTTCTTGTCCGACCCACAGGCAATGGAATTGTATCAAAGATATATTGCGTTACCTACAAGGAATGTTGGATTTGGGTTTATTGTATACTAACTATAACAAAGAAGGTTTAGTTGGTTTTGCTGATGCTGGTTATCTATCGGATCCACATTGTAACACCCGCAAACCATTGTTTTTCCGGTTCGATCGAATTGATTTAATTATCGATTTGGTTCGGTTTGGTTTTAGGAAACCATTGAACCGAGTTATTTAAGAGGGTTTCGACACAAGAAGGGTTTTGGAAGTTTATTTTGTCGCCACTTTATTGTTTTTGAGAGAAAGGAGAGAAATGCTTTGTTCCTGAGATTTTGAAAGAGATTGGTGAGATTCCTGGCTGTTCTTGAGAGTTTTGGAAGCTAGGAAGGATCTAGAAGCTTGCTAGGAAGGTTGGATTCGTTGCTTTTGGTCTGAATCTTCCTGCAAATAGGTGAGTGCATGACCATGGCTTATCTAAGCTAAAGATCTCTAGTTTTTATGTGATTATGTGCTTATGTGGTTGTTTCTTTGAGTTCTCTATGGTATTTCGTCGCTGCTTTGGCTGGGTTGGCTTCTAGGAATGCATGGAGCGGATTGGAGAAGATTGGAGGCAAGATTCGGAGTTTTTGATAGAAGGAAATAGCTGCTTGACACCAACGCGAGGACGGCTTGAGACTTTAGCCAGTGTCGATCGATGCCATGTGGAGGTGTCGGTCGACACAATCTAGGGTTTCCGGGAGTATCGAGCAGGGTGTCGGTCGACACCAGATTGTCAGTGTCGATCGACACCATCTGGTGTTGGTCGACACCCTTCTTTCAGCTACGACGGATGTGGTATGCTTTGTATATTGCCTGGTTTGTTTTATTGATTGTTGATTGTGGCATGTAGAGATCATATTGCTTGTGTGTATAGCCCACTAGATGGGAGGATTGCCTCACTGAGTGTTTATCAAATACTCATGCATCTCAATTTGTGTTTGTGGTGCAGGTAAAGGCAAAGTGTGATCGTGGAATCAAGACAATGAAGAGGAGGATGTTCTAGGGACTCTATTGGATGTTGTATGGCATTGCTAGGTTGCTAGGTTGCTAGATTTGAGTCATTAGAATTATTTCTAGGTTGCTGGTTTCATGTTTCTTGTTGTTTGGTATTGGAATATTGCTTATGCTATAATATTGGATTATTATGGGATATTGGTAAGGTTATTCCGCTGTTGATTGTGAATGTGGTTAGGTGGCTAGTGGGTATGGGACCACTAGTTGTAGTTTATTTATATATATATATGTATATATATTATTTATTATTTAATAAAAAAAAGGTCGGTCCTTTCAGTATTGGTATCAGAGCCTTTACGGTTCTAGGTTTGGGTTCACTAGGTTTCTTTTGTGATGTTTGGGATTGCATTTCTTGATTGATTATGTGAGTTAGTCAATTGTGTGTGGCATGGAGTCTTAGAACATCCTCATCGAGCCGACTGTGTGATTCCACGGTGAGTTTATGTTTTCTGTGTTATAATAGAAATTGGTTGCTTAGTCTTATGTTCATGGTAGTGCAGATGGCTAGAGATGGTGCTGTTGCTGGTCGTGGACGCGGATGTGGTCGTGGACGCGGACGTGGTCGTGGTAGGGGCAGAGGCCCAGTGGTTAGCGAGTCAGAGGACCAGAGTGTGACGGCTGAGAGTGTTGGCGAGTCGCAGGGTGTCCAGGAGGATTCCGTGAGTGTGGCCGGAGGGGGCGGTGTTTTTGCTCCAGTGGTCGGTGATGCTAGGGTCCCGGGTGTGGGAGCCTCAGCGGGTGGAGTCCCTGGTGTTGATCTTGCGGGCTTGTTGACACAGTTGTTAGAGCGATTGCCAGCTGTTGTACCGGCTCAGGCTTAGGTTGTGCCACCAATGGTGGCGGAGGAGCAGCAGCCACTGGCTGCGGATGCAGGAGCACATGGACGTTATTTTTCCATTCTAAGGGAGATGACGCGTCTCGGGACTGACCGATTTTTGGGTGGTACAGACCCTATTGTTGCAAATGCGTGGAGGACGAGTGTGGAACGTTCCATACTCTAAGATGTCCTGAGATGTTTTGGGTGGACATAGGGGTCCACCATTTGAGTGGTGATGCTCAGGTTTGGTGGAGAGCAGTGGCTGCTAGGAGAGTGCAGAGGGAGATGACTTGGGCTGACTTTGTCTTGGAGTTCAACCGCTAATATTTTCCTAGAGAGGCTTTAGACCAGTTGGAGGTGCAGTTCCTTTAGTTTTCTCAGGGGACACGGTCAGTGCGGGATATGGACTTGGAGTTCAGTCGACTTCTTTGTTATGGGGGTCGGGCTATGGAGCCCAAGGAGGCCCAGATCAGGAGGTTTATGAGGGATCTTCGTGAGGACCTGAAGGTCTATTGCATGGGACGTAGTTATGCTACGCGCGCAGAGCTGGTTGAGACTGCAGCAGAGATGTAGCAGGATATCTGGGCACAGTCAGTGGTGGTTAGTCCCGCGGTTCAGCCTGGTAAGGCTCAACAGGGAGGTTCTAGCTGGGGCGGGAAGCCTATGCAGGGGACCAAGAGGAGATGGGAGGCTACGCAGACGTAGAGTGGTGCGAGTTGCTTTAAGTATGGGAGCAAGGACCACAAGTTTGCTAGTTGTCCCAAGAGGAGTGCTCCGACGACAGCGGCTCGTGTATGCTATCACTGCAGGGAGCCAGGGCACATCAACCCCTATTGTCCCAAGTTGCAGCCGACAGCTGGTGTAGCCTGGAGGTCAGCAGGTGGCACAGATTGAGCAGGCGCCACGGGTTTACACGACGGTCGAGCCTAGTGGGACCAGTGCCGGAGCGATCACAGGTATAACTTCTGGTACTTAAGTTTGTGGTTTTCGGTAGTTCAGATTTTTATGTTTTTCCTGTGATAAAGTGTTAGGTTCTCAACACATGAGGTTGTGTAGGGACCCTGTTCGTGGGCGGGTTCATTACTCCGGAGTGTGCACAGAGTGCGGTTATCAGAGGAGATCCCGGGGAGCGCACGGGGATTGTCAGAGTTGCGGGAGGCAAGTTTTTGAGGGTTTTTGGCCGGGCAAAGGAAGTTGATATTCCGGTTGTAGGAGAGTCGTGGCCTGCGGAATTGCTTATCAGTCCGGTGGAGTTGTATGATGTCATTCTCGGGATGGATTGGTTACATTGGCATATGGTGCATTTGGATTGCTATCGAGGTAGAGTGGAGTTTGAGCGCCCGGGTGGGAAGTTGGTTTTTGAGGGAGTTGGACCGACATCGGGAGTCTCGTGATCTCGGCCATTTGGGCTGGGAAGATGATCGAGAAGGGCCGTGAGGCTTATTTGGTTACCATTTCGATGCTAGAGTGAGTAGGGAAGTCTACGGTTAGCGGTATTTTGGTAGTTGAGGAGTTTGAGAATGTGTTTCAGTCATTGCAGGGATTACCACCATCTCGGTCGGATCCTTTTACTATTGAACTGGAACTGGGGACGATGCCGTTATCCAAGGCTCCTTACAGGATGGCTCCAGCAGAGATGGCAGAGCTGAGGAAGCAGCTAGAGGATTTGTTGAGTAAGGGATTCATCCGTCCTAGTGTATCACCGTGGGGAGCGCCGGTGTTATTTTTAAGAAGAAGGATAAGAGTTTCCGATTGTGTATTGATTACCGGGGTTTGATCCGGGTCACGGTGAAGAAAAAGTACCCTCTTCCCAGGATCGATGAGTTGTTGGATCAGTTGATGGGTGCTACTTGATTCTCCAAGGTAGATCTGGCGTGGGGTTATCATCAAATACCGATAGATGAGGCGGATGTGAGGAAGACTGCATTCAGGACGAGGTACGGGCATTATGAGTTTGTGGTGATGCCTTTTGGGTTGACTAACGCGCCAGCAGCGTTTATGAGGTTGATGAACAGCGTGTTTCAGGAGTTTCTGGATGTGTCTGTCATCATCTTCATCGACGATATCCTGGTTTTTTCTAAGAGTCCTGAGGAGCATGCAGTGCATTTGAGGGCAGTTGTGGAGAAGCTGCGGGAGCAGAAGTTGTTTGCTGAGTTGAGCAAGTGTAGTTTCTAGCAGCGTGAGATGGGATTTCTGGGTCACATTGTTTATGCAGAGGGGGTTTCTGTGGATCCGGAGAAGATTCAGGCTATTAGAGATTGACCTAGACCGCAGAATACCACAGAGATTAGGAGTTTTCTGGGGTTGGCAGGATATTACAAAAGATTTGTGCAGGGCTTTGCGAGCAGAGCACATCCTATGACTAAGTTGACTTGGAAGGATGTTCCTTTTGTCTGGTCACAGAAGTGTGTGATGTTCATATATTTTACCCTGTTTTCCCTTAGTATATTCACATCTTTTGCATCTTTTGCTATCCTTTTTCACCATTATGGCATAGCTTTAGGACTAATCATGCATTAGAGTTTAGTTGCATTGCATTTGCATCTTTTCATGCATAAACATGTGATTTTGAAGCTTAAGGAGCATGGAAGCAATGCTGAGGAAGAAGTGAAGCAATCATGAAGGGAAAGCAAGAGAGTTAAGGCTGAAATAACAAGGTCCGGAGTCCAACTCGACCGCACACTAGACCAGACACTCAACCGTGTGCTGAGGAGGACTCGACCGAGTGGAGAACACACGAGAGAAGCCAGCTCGACCTGCCACTCGACCGAGCACAGGTCGAGTTGACCGAGCCGTTGACTATTTTGTCTTTTAGTATTTTTAGGGCTTCCACTCCCCTCCTATATAAAGCCTTGTACCTGCAGCCACAAAAGTGTCCAGCTTTTTAGATATTCTCTAAACCTAGTTTTTACCCTTTTTGGGATTATTCCTTTTGCACTTTTCTTTTATTTTTAAATTTTGTACTTGTTCTTAAGGAGAAAAGCTAAATTCCTCAATATTGTTTGTTTCATAACTTTCTTAATATTGAGAATTCGAGTTTGATTCTTTCTCCAATATTGTAGATCTTTGTTTCATCTTTCTAATGATGCAAGTTTCAATATTTTCTGGGTTTATGATTTCGATGTTCATCATGTGTTCTTGTGAGTAGTGGCTTAGGATCTTGAGGATGGTTTAGGTTGGGCTGTGAATGAGGTTTGTTTGGCTTGATCAAGCTTGGTTGTTGTAGATCTCTTCTAGGGTAGATGTTCTTAATGCTGATCCTATATCTGAGAGGGTAGGATCTGATTTCAAGCCTCTTAGCATCACACCAATGTTTAAGAGGCATAGATAAGGCTAGATCTAGAGCTTACCATCTTGCTTGCTAAGAGATTAGAGGTTTTTTTTGGTATGAGACATATTGCTTAATGCCTGCTTGTGTAGATTCTTTACTATGTGAGAGCAAGTCTAGAAATGCATAGGTTTGATTGTTTCTTGACCATGAGAGTGGGAGAAACTTGTCTTAGATACATATGTCTAGAGATTAGCTCATGTTGTTTGAGATTTGTTGATCAAGTTAGATAGCCTCAATCATTAGTCCAGCCCATGAATCCCTCCTCAAGTACTTCCTTGCTTATTGATTTGACAGTTTTAATCATATTGCTTGCTTGTAGTTTGATTCGTCTTTGCATTACTCTGTTTTTATTGCATTGCTCTGTTTCTGCGTTTAGTCCAGCTCGACCACCCACTCGACCTACACACTGGTCGAGTGCTTGCTCGAGTTCTTCACCAGAACTTTGTGTTTATGATTTGTGATTGTCTTGTTTCATTCTATTTGCATTTCTGTTGCATTTACTTATTGTCCTGTTTATTATTGTCTTGCATTAGTTCATTATCATAGTTTCTATTTTTGTTCTAGCTTTATATTAGTGTAATCCTTCTGTTTCATTTGCATTCAGTTCTTAGTTCTTATATTTTACTTTCTGCATTTTACATTTGTCATCATAGGATTGTTAGTGACAAACATCCTTTCATATTGGCTTGACTTAGGCATAATAAACACATCCTTAGTGATCACTGACACTCAGATTGGATTGACACCTCTTATACAGCAACTGCATAAGGGGAATTGAAACACCTTACAATCCATCCATTCATTGCATACATTCATCATCGTTCACACCAACCACCATCCAAAATACTTGTTTCAATTTGGCGCCGTTGCCTATTTGAGTGTGTTTTGTGACAATTAGGATCCATAAAAGTCTAAGATTAAGTTCGTTTATCCACTTGTTCACTACTGATCTCATTTCTTCTTCTGCTTGTCTGTGCTTGAGTTTCAGGTACCAGCTCGACCACCACTCGACGAGTGTGTGCTTGAGCACCTGATCGAGTCATAAGCCGGATTCAAATAGACTTCACATCTCAGTCGACTCGACCACCTACTCGAGCCTGTGCTCGACCGAGTGCCTGTCCGAGTCAGTCATCATGTTTCACAGCAGTATGTTCCATTCTGTACCATGGCACCATCAACCAGGATTCCAGACTCAATTGTGTTCCCCCCCAGGGTTTCAGACCTACCAAAGCCAAGAACCTGACTTAAAAGCTATGATGCAACAAATGTTGCTTGGGCAAGCCAATAAGCAGATTGAGGAAGCAAGGAAGTTTGCTGAGCTGACCCAAAAGTTGAATTTTTATTCTAATGACCTGAGTAACAAGCTTTAAAGTCTGACCTCTACAGATAAGTACATGGAAAGCTCCATTGCTTCCACTTCAGCTACTAAGCCAAACCAACTTCTTGAAGAACCTATTCCAAACCCAAGGGAGTTTACAGCTGAAGCTCTTCATCTCTATGAAGATGCTGTCACTGAGGACAGTGAGATTCAAGGTGGGGAGGATTGGTCATTTATTGAAGCCCAGGGTGAAGCTTGTGCACAGCATACTGAATCTGTCAAAGCACTCGACCAAGTGCTCGAGCGAGCACTCGACCGAGTGCCTGATCGAGTGGTCGATCGAGCTGAGGACACAGAAGTTGTTAAGCCTACTAAGTACATTCCTTCTGCTTACAAACCACCTCTACCATTCCCAGGAAGTTTCAATGCACAGAAGCTGAAAGAACTCAGGGAAATTATTGAGAAAAAGGAAAAGTTGGCTTTGCAACAACAAGAAGTCATTGAGAAGGAAGAAGTGGTGTCTTTGAAGGAAGAAGTTGTGATTGAAAAAAAGGAAGTAATGGCCATACAACAGGAGGTTGTCATTGAGAAGAAGGAGGAAGTAATGGCTATACCAGAGATTACCATTGCTTACAAGGAAGAGGAGAGAGGGCCTGACTTGAGCAAATTTGTTCAGAATCCTTCCTACAAGGACATGCTGCTTGAATTATCCAAGATGAAAGCTCAGGAACAAGACATGAAGGACTTAAGAGAAATTGGGGAAGCTGTTATACCAACAAAACTTAAAGACCCTGGATCATTTAATCTACCTTGCTCCATTAGTTTCATGCACTTCAACAAGTGCCTATGTGATTTAGGAGCTTCAGTGAGCCTAATGCCATACTCAGTGGCTGAAAAGTTGGGGTATGAATACTTTAAGCCTTGCAATCTCTATATTGGCATGGCAGATGGATCCAAGAGGGATGTGCTTGGGATAATTGAAAACTTTCCAGTCAAGATAGGAAAGGCAAGAATCCCAAATGATTTTGTGATCATGAACATGGACCAAGAGCCAGAAGATCCTCTCATCTTGGGGAGACCATTCTTAGCCACAGTTGGAGCTGTAATAGATGTTAAGATGGGAACCATCAAACTTCACCTTGCTAAAGACTTCACTATGAAGTTTGACATCAAGAATACTACTCATCAGCCTACTATTGAAGGTCAGCACTTTATGATAGGGAAAAAGGCTAGTTGTGAAGTTATTGAGGAAGGAGGGAATCCTAGGATTAAAGGTTCAGCCCAAGACAAGATTGTCCAAGAGCTAAAGGTTTCATTTCAAGTGTTAGCTGGCTTAGTGAAGGATCTTCAAGTTCAGCTCAACAAGAGGTCTTTGAAGAAGGCAAGACCAAGACTCAAGTTTAAGAAGAAACATGGTTCAAGTGCTAAGGAAGTAGTGATCAGGAAGGAACACAGGGGTTATCAAGTAGAACCAGGGGGATTTCATCACCTCCTTGGTCTCCAAATCAAGCTTAAAGAGCAATAAGAAGTCAAGCTTAGTGACTCTAAACAAGCTCACTAGGGAGGAAGTCCCTAAGGTAACCTTTGTAAATATAGTTTATTTTCCTTGTAGTTTTGATGTGTTTTCTTTTATGTTTGTGTTGGACAGGCCTTTTAGCGAGAATGTAGTTGGGTAAGGAGAGATTTGGACTTGGAGAAGGAGACTCGCAAGCCCACTCGACCAGCCCACGAGAGGTACTCGACCGAGTTGGAAAGGAACTAAGGCCCATTTGATCTTCAAATCGCTAAAACGATCGAGTGGAGGGAAGAACAAGAAGAAAATTTTAAATTTTCAAACTTTGGTCAAGGGAGCTCGACCGTGTACAGTCGAGTGTGGGGTCGAGTGGCAGCAAAAAGCAGATCAAAGATTCCCAATTCGAATTTGAATGGTATGGACGCTCCACCCTTGTCCCCTTGTCCCCTTAGCTTCTTTATATAGAGCTTGCACGAAATTATACCTCTCACACTCTCTCATTTGCTTAAAACAACTAAATTCAAGTTTTAAAATCTCTCCCAAGTTCATCTTGTGCTCAAGCTTTGTTCTTTCAAGTTTTTGGGTCACTAACCTATTAACTTTGAGCTTTGAGTCTATTCCTTTCAGTTCTTTTTGAAAATGTCTTCAAGGATCACCAGGAAGTCTCAACAAATCGCTGCAAGCTCCATGGAACGTCGTGATGCTGGCCTTGAATCAAGAAGAGAAGCTGGAAAATCAACTCGACGCCCCACTCGATCATGCACCCGACCGAGTGGTGGTTCGAGCAGCCGGTCGAGCCAGATGCCGTGTCCAAGGAGAGAGTCAGTTGAGGAAGATCCTGAGAGGACTGAAAGTGAGGAGGAAAGGGAGCCAACTCTCAATGAGTTCATGAGGAGACACAAGGCCAAAGGGAAGAGGCCAACAGTTGAGGTTAAGCAAGAGGAGAGTGAAAATGAGAGTGAGGAAGAAAGTGAAGAAGAAGAGTTAATGGATGATGGGGAAGCAGAATCTTGGGGGTTGTCAAAGAGGCAGCTTTATGATGCTTTTATGAGAATGGAGTTCTTGGGGACTAGATATCCTCACAAGGAAACCATGGAGAAGCTTGCCATTGATGAAGATGTGGAGTTTCTTTTTGAGAAAAGTAACTTAACCAAGTTCATGGGGCTTTGCATGGAGGGCTACAAGGAGGAAAGTTGTGAGTTTCTAGCCACTGTCAAGCTGCATACATATGCAAGGAAAGATCCTGAGGTTAGAGCTGGTCACATCACCTTCACAATCAAGGGGAAGAGGCATGAGATTTCAATGAAAAATACAGCCAATGTGTTTGGTTTTGAAGTTGGGAGCCATAAGAGCTTGATGATACCAAGAAAGGAGCTCTATTCAGTTTGGGAAACCATTGGGGACAACAAACTCTACTCATCCTCCAATTCCAAGAGCTCAAGGATAAGGAGCCCAGTCCTAAGTTACTTCCACAAAGCTCTTGCAAACACCTTCTTTGCAAGGAAGGAAACTGGGAATATCAATGAGGGAGAGCTTAAGATGATTGACATGGCTCTCAATGGGATCATCCTCAAAGCAAGATATGGAACCATCATCCTTGGGAGCACTGTAGAGACTGATCTTGCAATGGTGCTCATTGACCACATGGTTTACTTGAGAAGTTGGGTAGGAAAGTTGGAAAACAAAGGATCAAGAGGAGCACTTACCATTGGAGGCATCATTACTCAAATTCTACAAGCTGCAAAGGTTCCACTTAGAGGAGAGAGGGTCTCACCAAGATGGATTGACTCAAACTACCTCACCTCTACTCTCATCCTAGCTAAGGAGATGCATCAAGGAACTCACATCTTCAACTTTGAGCTACCAACACTTGGGAAAAATCAATTGATCTTGCCTAACCAAGAGCTCACCACAATTCAAGAAGGAGCCAACATTGACTTTTGGCCAGCTGAGGAGCACTTGTTTGATGGAGTAGTTCAACCTAGGGTTGAGGAAGCGGGGAATGCACAAGTGGCTGATGGGGAGGAGCAATTTTACTTTGAGGATTATGAGTCCAACCCAAGGGATAGTAGAGGAGTGAGGGAGAATAGCAAGAGGTTGACACTTTTGCAAAAGTGGAACAAAGTGGCAAGGGAGGAGGTTTGATAAGCTGAAGAAGAAGGTGACCAACATGGCTAAGTCCATCAAAGGCTTAAAGAAGGAGATTGCTGAGTTGCAGAGTGGGAATTCTTCACCTACACCATCAAGCCCTTTGAGGAGAAATAGCTCAACTAGAGCACTTACAAGAGTTGCGAACCCTGTGGAACCAGCTAGGGCTTCAATGTATGAGCCAAATCAGAGGAAGAGGAGCTCAAGTACCCGAGAACAGCAGCTTTCGAGGCACTCGACCGGGTCACTCGACCGGGTCACTCGAGCGCCCACTCGACCGAGCACCACCGACGTACTCGACCGAGTTCCAGCCCAGACAACCATATGGCTTCCCACCTCCAGCTACTTATCCAGGTTACCCTCCCATCCCACCCCAATACTTCATGGATCCAGCACTCTACCACCAGTTCTACCAGCAATTCTCCCAGCAGCAAGGACAGAACTATGGCATTTGCGGCCCAGCTTGACCCCCCCACTCGGACATGCACTCGACCGAGTCACGGTCGATGGCCATCGTCGAGCTGCCCCAATCTCCATCTCCAAGTCACCAACAAGACCCCAACTACACCTTTGACAGCATTCAAGAGGATGTGGACAACTTCTTCTGCAATCCTTAAGGTACTACTATCACCTTCACTTGTAAATATCATTGCATTTCATATTTTAGTTTTTTTAGTCTTGAATCCTCATTCAAATTTCTTTCACACAGAGGACTGTGTGATTTAAGTTTGGGGGAGGGTTTGAGATAGCATTTGACATTGTGTTTTGTGATCTTATTTCAAATTTTTAGCATCCTCATATTAGTATTTGCATAAGCATCTAAGGCATAGAAAAACCATAAAAATTTGAAATTTTTTGAAAAAATCTTTATAAAAAAAAGAGTGTTCATGTAGTTTGCATTGCATATTAGAATCTTGTTTAGCATGTTTCATGTAGGATTGTATAATATTTGCATTAGGGATCTATGATGAATATTTCCTTGTTAGCTTGCTCATTCACTAGACTAGGATCAATGCCCAAGTTAATAGTACTTTGATGCTAGTTGAGTGGTTAGAAGCATAAGATTGAACCAAGCCTTGAATTCCTGCATTGTATTTGGTCTATATTGAAGCATGTTGTGATTTGACACCATTTCCTATCTATAAGAACCTAATATTGACTTTCAATTATCATTGTGTGCATTGCTTTAAACTCATGGATACCATATACATATTTGGATCATCTTTCTCCTTTTTACCACTCTTGTTGATCCAAGTAGCTGATTTCCTCATTAAGAATCAGTTTCCCTACCCTTAACCAACCCTTCTTTCAAGCCTTGTTTATTCTTGTGTGTGTGAGGCCTATTTTGGGATTGAGCTTGGTAGAAAGTGTTAGGTTTGAACTGACAAGAGTAAAGCCTTGTGTAGTTCTAGTTTGCACTTTTCAAACTAGATAGGACTAGGTGGTTCACTTGTTGGGTTTGGGACTTGGATGTTATGAAAAGAAAAAGAAAAAAAAAGAAAAGAAAGAAAAGAGAAAGAAAAAGGGTAGAGTCTTTAAGAGGAGATTGTGTTTCAGCAAGGTCTAGTGAAAGGATGGGAAGAAAAAAATTGTTGAAGATGGTTCTAGTTAAAGAAAAGAAAAGAAAGAAAAGAAAAGTCTAGCAAAAAGCTTGTATGTCTTAAGAATAAGAAGAAATGAGAACCATAGCAAATAAGTAAGAATTCCCCATCCCACTAGAAAGATCTAATAAGAAACCTCTCCTAAGACTTGAAAACCAAAAGAGAAAAGAAGAAGTTTAAGGGTAGCACTAGGATCATTTGGGTTTAGATTGCTAGGATAAACACTTTGGGTAGACAAGGTTTTATTCTTGTATGTGTCTAGGTGTTCTTACCTTTAGCATTCTTCTAAAGCTCAATCCATTTTTATGAGAGAACCTTGATATTGATAAGCCCCACTCTAAAAAGAGACCATCATTGTCTCAAAGCCTTTACCTCCAAGCCAAATGAGTTTAAGCATTGCATAGAATTGATTCATGTTCTTGATTAATGAATGTTAAAGGAAATGGTTGATTTGAATGCATGTGGATATCTAAGGCTCAAATCAGTAAAGGTTGTGATATGCTTGTCTAAAGTCTTTAAGTACAGCTCATTCAACTTGCATCATAGTACTAGTAACTTGGACATTGATTCTAGATGGTCTATTTGCAAGCTTTAGGAGCTGAGATCCCACTTTCAAACCTCACTTACCTTCTTATGTCTTGCTTATTTGCTTGAGGGCAAGCAAAGACTAAGTTTGGGGGTGTTGATGTTCATATAGTTTACCCTGTTTTCCCTTAGTATATTCACATCTTTTGCATCTTTTGCTATCCTTTTTCACCATTATTGCATAGCTTTAGGACTAATCATGCATTAGAGTTTAGTTGCATTGCATTTGCATCTTTTCATGCATAAATAGGTGATTTTGAAGCTTAAGGAGCATGGAAGCAATGCTGAGGAAGAAGTGAAGCAATCATGAAGGGAAAGCAAGAGAGTTAAGGCTGAAATAACAAGGTCCGGAGTCCAACTCGACCGCACACTCGACCAGACACTCGACCGTGTGCTGAGGAGGACTCGACCGAGTGGAGAACACACGAGAGAATCCAGCTTGACCTGCCACTCGACCGAGCACAGGCCGAGTTGACCGAGCCGTTGACTATTTTGTCTTTTAGTACTTTTAGGGCTTCCACTCCCCTCTTACGTAAAGCCTTGTACCTGCAGCCACAAAAGTGTCCAGCTTTTTAGATATTCTCTAAACCTAGTTTTTACACTTTTTGGGATTATTCCTTTTGCACTTTTCTTTTATTTTTAGATTTTGTACTTGTTCTTAAGGAGAAAAGCTAAATTCCTCAATATTGTTTGTTTCGTAACTTTCTTAATATTGAGAATTCGAGTTTGATTCTTTCTCCAATATTGTAGATCTTTGTTTTATCTTTCTAATGATGCAAGTTTCAATATTTTCTGGGTTTATGATTTTGATGTTCTTCATGTTTTCTTGTGAGTAGTGGCTTAGGATCTTGAGGATGAGTTAGGCTGGGCTGTGAATGAGGTTTGTTTGGCTTGATCAAGCTTGGTTGTTGTAGATCTCTTCTAGGTTAGATGTTCTTAATGCTGATCCTATATCTGAGAGGGTAGATAAGGCTAGATCTAGAGCTTACCATCTTGCTTGCTAAGAGATTAGAGGTTTTGTTTGGTATGAGACATATTACTTAATGCCTGCTTGTGTAGATTCTTTACTATGTGAGAGCAAGTCTAGAAATGCATAGGTTTGATTGTTTCTTGACCATGAGATTGGGAGAAACTTGTCTTAGATACATATGTCTAGAGATTAGCTCATGTTGTTTGAGATTTGTTGATCAATATAGATAGCCTCAATCATTAGTCCAGCCCATGAATCCCTCCTCAAGTCTTTCCTTGCTTATTGATATTACAGTTTTAATCTTATTGCTTGCTTGTAGTTTGATTCGTCTTTGCATTACTCTGTTTTTATTGCATTGCTCTGTTTCTGCGTTTAGTCCAGCTCGACCACCCACTCGACCTACACTCGATCGAGTGCTTGCTCGATTTCTTCCCCAGAACTTTGTGTTTATGATTTGTGATCGTCTTGTTTCATTCTATTTGCATTTCTGTTGCATTTACTTATTGTCCTGTTCATTATTGTCTTCCATTAGTTCATTATCATAGTTTCTATTTCTGTTCTAGCTTTATATTAGTGTAATCATTCTGTTTCATTTGCATTCAGTTCTTAGTTCTTATATTTTACTTTCTGCATTTTACATTTGTCATCATAAGATTGTTAGTGACAAACATCCTTACATATTGGCTTGACTTAGGCATAATAAACACATCCTTAGTGATCACTGACACTCAGATTGGATTGACACCTCTTATACTGCAACTGCATAAGGGGAATTGAAACACCTTATCATCCATCCATTCATTGCATACATTCATCACCTATGTGGTTTATACTGATGCATCCAGAGTTGGTTTGGGGTGTGTGCTGATGCAGCATGGGAAGGTGATTGCCTACGCTTCGCGGTAGTTACGGAAGCATGAGGACAACTATCCTACTCATGATTTGGAGATGGCTGCTGTAGTTTTTGCCCTGAAGATTTGGAGATCCTATCATTATGGTGCAAAAGTACAGGTGTTTACAGATCATAAGAGCCTGAAGTATATATTCATTCAGCCTGAGTTGAACTTGAGGCAGAGGCGGTGGATGGAGCTTGTGGCGGACTTTAATCTGGAGATAGCTTATCACCCTGGTAAGGCTAACTTGGTTGAAGATGCTCTGAGTCGGAAGAGGGTAGCTTCGGCTCAGGAGCAGGAGATGGAGACTATGGTAGGAGAGATTAGTGCATTGTGTTTGTGTGCTATTTCTCAAGAGCCGTTGGGTTTGGAGGCGGCGGATAGAGCAGACCTTCTCAGTAGAGTGCGGTTAGCTCAGGAGAAGGATTTGGGCTGGTGAATGCCTCTAAGGCTGTGGATACAAAGTATCAGGTCTCAGCTAATGGTACTATTTTGGTGCATGGGCGGATTTGTTTGTCCAAGGATGAGGAGTTGAGGCAGGAGATCCTAAGTGAGGCTCATTCGAGCAAGTTTTCTATTCATCCAGGAGCGACTAAGATGTACCGTGACCTCAAAAGGTACTATCACTGGGTCGGGATAAAGAAGGATGTGGCTAGTTGGGTCTCGAGGTGCGATGTGTGTCAACTAGTGAAGGCTGAGCATCAGGTTCCGGGCGGGTTGCTGAAGAGTCTTCCCATTCCAGAGTGGAAGTGGGATATGATCACGATGGATTTCGTGATAGGATTGCGAGTGTCTTGGACTTTTGATGCTATTTGGGTCATTGTGGACCGGTTGACTAAGTCGGCACATTTTCTGGCTATCAAGAAGACTGATGGAGCAGCAGTTTTAGCTAAGAAATTTGTGAAGGAGATAGTCAGGTTGCATGGGGTACCAGCGAGTATTGTGTCTGATAGGGATCCTAAGTTCATTTCGGTGTTCTGGAGGGCATTCCAGGCAGAGATGGGCACTAAGGTGCATATGAGTACAGCTTATCATCCACAGACAGATGGACAGTCAGAGAGAACAATCTAGACGTTGGAGGATTTGCTGAGGGTGTGTGTGTTGGATTAGGGTGGCCATTGGGTGGACCATCTGTGTTTGGCAGAGTTTGCCTATAACAACAGTTATCAGGCAAGTATTGGGATGGCTCCTTATGAGGCTTTGTATGGGAGGCCGTGTCGTACACCATTGTGTTAGACTCAGGTGGGGGAGAGGAGCATATATGGTGCTAGCTTTGTTCAGGAGACCTTAGAGAAGATTCAGGTTCTCAAGCTGAACATGAAGGAAGCCCAGGATAGGCAGAGGAGTTATGCTGATAAGAAGAGGAAAGAATTTGAGTTTCAGATGGGAGACAGAGTATACCTCAAGATGGCCATGTTGCGGGGTCCGAACAGGTTATTGACTGAGACTAAGTTGAGTCATATGTATATGGGTCCGTTCAGAGTGATTGAGCGAGTTGGACGAGTGGCATATAGACTGGAGTTACTTGATGTTATGCGTGCATTCCACAAGGTTTTCCATGCGTCTATGTTGCGGAAGTGTCTCCGCGAGGATGATCAGTTATTGACTAAGATTCCTGAAGATCTTCAGCCTAACATGACTTTGGAGGCGAGACCAGTGAGGGTTCTCGAGAGGAGGATTAAGGAACTTCGGAAGAAGAAGGTTCTTTTGATGAGAGTCCTTTGGGACTGTGATGGTGTTGAGGAGCAGACTTGGGAGCCTGAGGCGAGGATGAAGGCAAGGTTTAAGAAGTAGTATGAGAAGCAAGCCGCGACTTGAACTTGTCTAGCCTGGTCCCATCTGTAATCCGTGGCTGAAGCGGGAATGGAGTATTCCAGCCCATCTCTCTTGTTACTCGGTCGCTTGGGGTGGTTGGTTGTGCGACTTAGTAACAAAATGAGGTGGTGCTCGGGTACGAAGTTTCCGTGAGGCGGGGTTTTTGGAGGAACGTTTTCTGAAATAGAAGTTTCTAATTATGGAAAGTTTCCAGAAGTGGAAAGTCTAAAAATGGAAAGTTTTATGGGAGTTAGAATTTGTCCATTTTTAGCGGTTGTGAGCCTTGGAGGGGCTCGTGTGGCCTTCTTGGCGGACTTTTGAGTCAGTGTGTTGTGTGTGGCCTTTGTGGCGGGCTGTTTAGCCAATTGTGTGGCCTTTGTGGCGGGCTGTTTAGCCAATGTGCCTGTTCAGAGGATGTATGGTCTTTGTGACGGTCTTTCGGGACGAGTGGCCTTGGTGGCGGTCCTTCGGGTCGAGTGGCCTTAGTGGCGGTCTTTCGGGACAAGTGGTCTTTGTGACGGTCCTTCGGGACGAGTAGCCTTGGTGGCGGTCCTGATGAGGACATTTGTTTGGCCTTGGTGGCGGTTCTGTTTAGGACATTTTGTTTGGCCTTTGTGGCGGCCCTTGTGTCAGGAATATGATCCTTGTGTGGTCAGGAGGTATTCCAGTGAGGGGATATGTGGTTGGTAGGACATTGAGATGTTTTACGCGAGCCACGGGGAGGAAACGTGGATAGGGATGGGACTCAGACGTGTTCAGAATTGTTTGCTCGCGACTCTTGGAGGACTTAGGTTCTCCTAGTACTGCCATATTCAGAGACTTTGTGGCTTGGGAATATGGTTGGTATATCGACTTCGGATGACGATCCGGGGGCGTGCTGTAGGGTGGCAACCTGAGAGATGAGTATTGGATTTTTCCTTATATATCATGGCATGCAAACTTAGGTCTGATGAGGAGCCAATAAAGACTCAAGGTTTAGGCCTATGAGTAAAGGAAATCCAAAAGTCGAGAGCAAATGACGCCTGGAGCGTGAGTCTATCGCCTAGAGGTGACCTTTTGTAGATCGGTCAGAGGACTGCGGGTCGTAGAGACGGTTGCACGGGAGTCCATGGCTGAGGGATGTTCGAGATTTGAGGACGAATCTAGATTGGTGGGGGAGAATTGTAACACCCGCAAACCAATTTGTGCGTTTTGGGTGAGGGTGTCAATCGACACCAAGGGGGTGTTGTTCGACACCAAGGGGGTGTAGGTCGACACCATTGTTTTTTCGGTTCGATCGAATTGATTTAATTATCGATTTGGTTCGGTTTGGTTTTAGGAAACCATTGAACCGGGTTATTTAAGCGGATTTCAACACAAGAAGGGTTTTGGAAGTTTATTTTGTCGCCGCTTTGTTGTTTTTGAGAGAAAGGAGAGAAAAGCTTTGTTCCTGAGATTTTGAAAGAGATTGGTGAGATTCCTGGCTGTTCTTGAGAGTTTTGGAAGCCTAGATCTAGAAGCTTTCTAGGAAGGTTGGATTCGTTGCTTTTGGTCTGAATCTTCCTGCAAAGAGGTGAGTGCATGACCATGGCTTATCTAAGCTAAGATCTCTAGTTTTAATGTGATTTGGTGCTTATGTGGTTGTTTCTTTAAGTTCTCTATGTTATTTCGTCGCTGCTTTGGCTGGGTTGGCTTTTGGGAATGCATGGAGCGGATTGGAGAAGATTGGAGGCGAGATTCGGATTTTTTGATCGAAGGAAATCGCTGCTCGGCATCGGTGTTGGTCAACACCAGTTGGGGTGTCGGTCGACACCAACGCGAGGACGGCTCGAGACTTTGGCAAGTGTCGATCGATGCCATGTGGAGGTGTCAGTCGACACAAACTAGGGTTTCCGGGAGTTTCGGGCAGGGTGTCGGTCGACACCAGTATGTTGTCGGTCGACACTAGATTGTCAGTGTCGATCGACACTATTTGGTGTCGGTTGACACCCTTCTTTCAGCTACGACGGATGTGGCATGCTTTGTATATTGCCTGGTTTGTTTTATTGATTGTTGATTGTGGCATGTAGAGATCCTATTGCTTGTGTGTATAGCCCAGTAGATGGGAGGATTGCCTCACTGAGTGTTTATCAAATACTCATGCATCTCAATTTGTGTTTGTGGTGCAGGTAAAGGAAAAGTGTGATCGTGGAATCAAGGCAATGAAGAGGAGGATGTTCTAAGGACTCGATTGGATGTTGTCTGGCATTGCTAGGTTGCTAGAGTTGAGTCATTAGAAACATTGCTAGGTTGTTGGTTTCATGTTTCTTGTTGTTTGGTATTGGAATATTGCTTATGCTATAATATTGGATTATTATTGGATATTGGTATGGTTATTCCGCTGTTGATTGTGAATGTGGTTAGGTGGCTAGTGGATATGGGACCACTAGTTGAAGTTTATATATATATATATATATTATTTATTATTTATTAAAAAAAGAAAAGGTCGGTCCTTTCAGTTCAATTGGTGGCAACTTGTCCTGTGGGAAGGTTGTCAAAGGGTGGGGACCAGGGTTCGAGGAACGCCTGGTGCACCAATAACCTAATGTGGATTTGGATGAATAGTTCCATTTGCCCAGTGAGGGGTTAGGATCGTTTCCCTGCAGGGCCAGCTTGGGGTCCGTTTGGGCGGCTAGCAGTGAGGCTAGCGGGGTCCACAGGATGGGTTGTTATAATAAAAATCAATTTTTATGTGACCTGCAGATCAATTGGTGGCAACTTTTCCAGTGGGAAGGTTGTTAAAGGGTGAGGACCAGGGTTCGAGGAACGCCTGGCGCACCAATAACCTATTGGTGGATTGGGATATCCACAGTGATGGGTTAGGATCGATGCCCTGCAGGGCCAGCTTGGGGTCTGTTTGGGCGGCTAGCAGTGACGCTAGCGGGCTAGCAGTGAGGCTAGCGGGGTCCACGGGACGAGTTGTCACACACATAATGTTAGATCTCATACCGGTTATGTGTTTACACCGGTGGTACAGCAATTTCATGGCGTTCAATGAAGCAGACCATTGCGGCTACTTCATCTAATTATGCAGAGATTTTGGCTATGCATGAGGCCAGCCGTGAGTTTGTTTGGTTGAGATCTATGACTCAACATATTAGATCAGATTTTGGCATGGCCGATGACAAGGAACCGATGATCTTATATGAACACAATACCGCTTGCATCGCACAGCTCAAGGAAGGTTACATCAAGGGATATCGGACGAAGCATATTTTACCCAAGTTCTTCTTCCCACATGAACTACAAAAGGCTGGAGAAGTTCAAGTGGTACAAGTTCACTCTAGCGACAACTCAGCCGATCTCTTCACCAAGTCATTACCGACATCGACATTTCAGAAGCTCACGCATCAGATTGGAATGCGGAGACTTAAGGACTTCTAGTGATGTTTGGAATAGGGAGAGTAATACGTGTTGTACTCTTTTTCCTTCACCATGGTTTTGTCCCACTAGCTTTTCCTGGTAAGATTTTAATGAGACAGCATCCCAAGCGTATTACGGTGAACTCTTAGCATTTGCACGGTTATGTCATCCAAGGAAGAGTTTTGTAAATCACTTAAGATGGATATCCATAACCGGCACATATATTGTCCAAATCCATAAGGCCCATCGGCCACCTTCCCTTGTACTAAGTCGGTTTAGTATTTACTAATGTGATAGGGCTTTGTACTACTATATATATGTATCATTATGATTGAATAAGAATAAGAAGAAGAGAATACAACCTCTAGTTTCTCTACTTTCAACAAATATAAAATTGTTCAGAAGTTAAATTCATCAACAGTTTGAGCCCAATATCTCATATGTTTGCTACCTCTAGGTTTAAACTCTTTCGTACATCTAAAACAAATCGCTTAATTAACCTAATATGAACATGAAGAATCTCTCATATATTGCAATTCTATCTCTCTTGGCTTTAACACTTCCATTACATCTTGCGTCGGACCCAAGCCCCCTTCAAGACTTTTGTATTGGTGTCAACACCCCAGCGAATGCTAGTATAGTGGGATGTTGATTTTGTAGTATTTCTTAGATCTTTCACTGACCACTTAATTCATTTACTACTAGGTACTAACCCACATTAATTTGATCTTTCACTGATATTTCTTAGATCTTTCACTGACCACTTAATTTGAAATAATTTTTTTGTTATGTTGTTATTCATTATTTGAAATTCATCCAGCATACTTATAATCAGATTAATGCTGCATAGATTATTATCCAAAATATCTGTATAAAATCGGATATTGTCTGTAGAAATTTCAGTTGTTTAACCGAATGAATATTTCTAAATATCTTATTTTTAATACACTAGTGTTTTATCTACCTTAGTTAAATTGTCTTATTTATCCTTAATGATCCTATCTTTTTTTTTTTTTTTTCTAATGGCATTCTAATATAACTTTTTTACACTTTTAATGTTAGTTTTAAAAATGTACTTCTTAATTAATATAGTGGGATGTTTTTATTTGGTCATTATAATCTACAGTGTTTGTGAATGGAAAGTTCTGCAAGGACCTAAAGCTTACCACAGCAGATGAGTTCTATTTCTCAGGGCTTGACAAGGCAAGAACTACTGAATCTAGTCCAGTTGGGTCTAACGTGACAACCGTGAATGTTGATCAGATTCCAGGTTTAAACACTCTTGGAGTCTCACTTGTTCGTGTTGATTATAGAGTTAATGGACAAAACCCGCCTCACACGCATCCACGTGCTACCGAGATCTTGCTTGTCCAAGAAGGAACTCTTTTCGTTGGTTTTTTCTCATCATTTCCCGATAATCGCCATTTTAACAAAACCCTCAACAAAGGTGATGTATTTGTGTTTCCAGAGGGACTCATCTATTTCCAAGTGAACATTGGGAAACATCCCGCAGTCGCATTTGCTGCTCTAAGTAGCCAAAACCCTGGTGTGATTATTATTGGTAACACCTTGTTTGGGACTAAACCACCAGTAGACCCAAATGTCTTTTTTTTTTTTTTTGAATGAATGTAAATTTTTATACACCAAAAAAACCGTTTTCTATTTACAACAAGTGCAAACTAGTTTTAAGCTTTCTAAAACAGCATTACAACATTAGGTTCTAGTAGTGGACCAAAGGATGAGAACTTCGCCATACAAACGGTTTCCTGAACCTTGAATGAATAGGAGCTTGTTCCGAATGGTTCTGTTGATCCGTTGATGAAGAACGGTTGCAGAAACAAGGGATTCACCATGCCTGAGATTATTTCGTTCTCGGCAGATGTAAGGGCATCTCCAATGGTCCTCTATTTTTGCTTCTATACTCTATTATAGAATAATTTTTGCTCCAATGTTACTCTATTTTCACCTCTATAATAGAGATTGCTATTTTTTCTCTATTTATAGAGGAACTCTGTTTTTTTCTCTATAAATAGAGGTGAACTATTTTATTTACAAAGTAGTCCTCTTAATCTTTAACTTCTTTTATATGTGACCAAAATAAATAAAATAAGTATTTTTAAGAAGTAATAATATAATTTAAGTAAAAATAATTATTCTAAAATATTGAGACTACCATTTGCAAAAGATAGTTTTATAAAAATGTTACAAAATTTAAAGTAAAATGGATTAATTTGTAATTTTTATAAATAAAAGGTGTTAATTGTAAAATAAAAATAGTATCTATTTAGAATATTCTTTTATAAAAGAATAAATAGGGAAAACCATTGGAGTAAAACACATCTCTATTATAGAAATCCTCTATTATAGAGAAAAAATAGGAAAAACCATTGGAGATGGTTTAATGGAGAGTTACCTGAAGGGAACATCGCATCAACAACCGAGAATGGTTGTCAAGCGTTGAGTCAGAGATGAGGGACTTGATGAGCTCCCAATCGGAGGTAGAATGCACCCCAAGGAAACCCGAGGTGAGCTTGTGCCATATCTGTTGCGAGTAAGGGCATTGGAAAAAAAGATGGGATTGTGTTTCCAAAGGTGCTGAGCATAGAGAGCAGGAGGGGTCAACCGTCTGATTCCAGTTCAGCATTTTGTCACCTGTGGAGAGTCTGTTTTGCATTCCCAACCATGTCAGAAAGGCATATTTTGGAGTTACCTGTGGAGAGTCCAGTTTTACATAGGCTTTGCTATGCGCAGTTGAGACCAGGTGTCTCGAGTCGAGAATTTTTTCTTGGGACCAGATGCGTGTCTCCATAGATGCACATCAGCTATTTCAGGTTTTGTAGACCCAAATGTCCTTGCAAGGGTGTTTCAATTGGATCCTAATTAAGGTGATCATGGGCCTATTGAAAAAAATTGGATAGTAGAATTAATGAAAATGTTCTGCTTTAAATTTACTGCTTTCATTTATTTTTTCTACCTTTGTATGTATAAGGATTTTGATTCTTGCATGTATCATCCGTTCACGGTTCATCAATAACGTAACATAATGTTTGGTCATTGTTTTGTCCATTTCATTTGTGATGAAACACCCTCAAAGTTAGTTGCGATGTTTCTTTTCACGGAATCTTAGTTTCTTTTTTCTTTCTTTTTCTTTTAGAAGAAAAAAAAAATACATACTTTTCATTAACTCCGTAAAATAATACCAAAGTGCCTCCAAACGAGTAACACTTACCAACTTAAACAAAGGATTAAGAGAAAATATTAGAGAAAATACTAGAGGAAATATTAGAGGAAGTATCAAAACCAAGTAACCAAGAGAGAGTCATCTGGGCTGGAGATCTTTTGTTTGAGCGTTAGGGGGCCAAGATGAGCTCGAATGATGTTCTTGATCTCTTGGATCAAGGCCGATGCTGGACGAGAGAGAGAGGTATGGAGACCTGAATTTCGCTCCTTCCAAATAGAACACACTAAGGCTTGGTAAAGAAGTCGAAGAATCCAGGTAATGTTCTTGTCCCTACATGGATTCTTCAACCATCTGACTCTCGCTTCAAATGATGGAGGAGGAGAGAGATGGACTTTACCAGTGCAATGATGCCAAACGTCCCGCATATATGAGCAATCAAAAAACAGATGTTGCCGAGATTCATCCATAGAGTTACATAGTAGACACGTAGATGGGACCGTAAAGCCCCAACGAACCAGACGATCCCTTGTGAGAAGCCTATGTCTAGAGTTGAGCCAGACTATGAAAGCATGCTTGGGAATTCTACCTTTAAACCACACAGATGCAAACCAGTCTACCTTATCTCCCAGAGGATATAGATACCTCCAAGTTGCGACAGTGGAGAAAGTATTGGATGGAGCCGCATCACCAATCTTGCATAGGTAGCAGTCATCTTGATAATCATTAAGACTACTAGCTAGTGGAGGGGGAGGGAGGCAAGACTTGAGCAGTTGGATTATGGGGTTTCGACTTCTGCTGTTAGCCAACCACCATTGATAATCTCTTACAGCATCGTGTACCACCGCAGATAAAGATAGACCCGTTATCCGGGGACCTGAGGCCCCTGTCAAGTCCAGTAATGGTCCGAGAGATGTCCAATTATCAGTCAAGGATTTGCAAGTAATACCAGAACCCAATTCACAAACGATGAAGGGTCGAGCCAAAGGTCTGATCTTGTAGAGGTTCCTCCATATTCAACTTCCGGAGGCATAGCCATTTAGATCCTAGAAACGCTGATTATCAATTAAGTGCAGCCTCACCCACGAAACCCAAAGAGATCCACCAACGGCAAAAATAAGCCAGATCAGTTTCAGGGCAAGAACCTTGTTCCAGTTTGTGAGGCGTTGAAGACCAAGACCTCCACATTCCTTCTCTGTGCAAACTGACTCCCAACTGACTTTGGCACCCCTAGCAGAATTAGGAACACCCTTCGAAAGGAAGGCACTGCACATACTCTCAATTTCCTCCAAGCAACTCTTTGGGAGAATAAACCGTAAAGCCCAAAATGTGATGGTAGAATAGATGACAAACTGAATTAATTGCAATCTGCCAGCAAAGGAGAGGTATCTTGCAGTCTAAGAGTTGAATCTAACAAGGAGCTTATCTATCAGAGGCTGGTAATCTTGTCTTACCATTTTTTTTGTGGAGAGGGGAACCCCTGGATACTTAACTGGAAATGAGCCTTGGATCAAACCTGCTCTCTCTGCTATAATCTGGTTCTGTTGGATATTATCACCATCCAAAAACAATGCCGTTTTATCATTTATCCCCAAGCCTGATTCGTTTTTGAACTCCTCAAGAATCTGCAGAATGCTATCCAAAGAGTCTTGCTTGCCATCGAAGAATATTAAGATGTCATCAGCAAATCTTAGATGAGTAATTAGGGGAGCTAAGCACTGTGGATGAGACCCAAATCTCTGATTCAATACTCCTCTGTCCAGTTTCTTGGATAGAACATCCATAGCCAAAACGAAGAGCACAGAGGAGATTGGATCACCTTGACGAAGACCTTTCTTGCCTGCAAACAAACCGACCAGTTTGCCATTGAAAGCTATACTATAGGAAGGAGTAGTATAGCATTCCTTGATCCAACCAATAAACTGAGCCGGCAAGTCTAAAGTGATAAGTATATACTCCAACAACTTCCAATCAAGATTGTCATATGCCTTTGCTAGGTCTACTTGAAGACATCCTCTAGTAGTAGGTCCTGTCGAGTGAAAATTTTTGACTAACTCTGAAGCAAGTAAGACGTTTTCACATAACTGACATCCTTGAACAAACCCAACTTGGTTCGCTTGAACTGCATCAGCAATGAACAACTTAATCTTCTGTTTCAGCAGGCGAGCAATGGCTTTGTAAACTGCTGTACAGCAAGATATGGGTCTAAGTTGTGCAATTCTATCAGCTCCTGGAACCTTGGGGATGAGAGTAATGGCGGTTGCGGCGAAGTTTCTTGAGAGGAGTCCAGTCTCGAAGAATTGATGAACAGCTTCAACCGTGTCCCTACCAACTATGTCCCAAGCCTCCCTTAGGAATTTAACTGGGAAACCACCCGGGCCAGGTGCTTTAGACTTAGGCATAGTAGCAATGGTTCTTCTTATCTCTGCTGCAGAGGAAATTTGAAGAAGTTGAGTGGCAAGGTCCGGCTCACACCTGAACGAAGTAAGGTCTTTGATACTCTCCACCGACATAGGACTGACTCCATCATTCTCGGAACCCAACAGATTCTGATAATAAGCTACAAGAAGTTCCTTGATTTGAGCAACATTGTAGTAACGCTCATCATCGTCAGTACTGAGGTACTTGATTGCATTGAAACCTTGATTAGCGAGAACTGATTTGAAGAAGAAGGCAGTATTAGCATCTCCCTCAGATAACCACCAGACTCTTGACTTCTGTCTATAAAACGATTCCTGGACATCTGCAAAAAATCTCCATTTCTTCCTTGCAACGAATTCCTCTCTAAACAGAGTAGTGGTAAGAGCAGACAATAAAGCAGCTTGTATCAATTCCAACTGGACTAGAGCGACCTTAGTTCTCTACTGAATATTCCCAATTCCCTCTCTGTTCAACTGATGACAAGCCGCTTTAACTAGTTTCATACGCTGAGCCAAGGTAAACAGCTTGGAGCCTACCAGAACTTCCGAACTCCAAGCTTCAATAATAACAGTCTTGAACCGAGGGTGAGTAGACATAAATGAGAAATATTTGAATGTTTTCTTACTCCCTGCAATAGTTTCAGAGGTGGAGACCAGAGCAGGGGAGTAATCCGAGTCTCCGGGAGGATCAAAAACAACAAGGGATTCCGGAAAGGATACCGTCCACTGCTCATTGACAAGCACTCTATCAAGCTTTCTAAGGACAGGATCTTCAGGTTGACTGTTAGTCCAAGTAAAGAAAGCTCCTCTACTAGGAAAATCCGATAACTCATTTGCAGAAGTGCACTCTAATAACTCTGACATTCCAAAGAAAGGCAGAGGATGAGGGTGAACCGAAAAGTGATTGAAATCCCCAATGATCATTAGAGGCGTATGCTTGGCAGGAGAGTTCTGCACTATCAACGTAATATCCTCCCATAATTCGCTCCGCTGGACTTGAGTGTTATAACCGTATGCAAAGGCCACCGCAAAGCTCTCTTTTGTACTTGGAATGTACACTCCACACAATACTATTTGAGCAGACTTATATAAGCATATAACTTAGATGGACGGTCCCAGACAACCCAAATACGTCCATTTGCTGCAAACATATCGTTTTGCTCTCCTCTCCACCCCAGAAAGGAAGCCTGCAAAACCTGAGCCACATTCTCCTCCAAGACATGTGTCTCCAAAATACTTCCTAGAAGAGGCTTATTCTTTAGGACCCAGTTTCGTAGAAACCGCTGCCTAGAGGTACTATTTAAACCCCGAATGTTCCAACAAAAAACCTTCGTCATCTATAACCCAAAAGTGAAGGTAGAGCAATGCTCTTTCAGGAACTAACAAGTCCCAACCGAGGAACTACCCCGGTCAGGTTGAGAGCTTGAGGTGGAGGGAATGATCCTATACTTCTCAGGGCAAGGCTTCATTCCTTTATACTTTTCCTCCATCCTCTGTACACCAAACTGTTTCTTAGTTTCCATTTTTGCTAGTTTTCTAGCCCCCAAAGCACCAGGATTACCTTGCCTGGAAAGGTTAGAAGATTGAGCAATTACACTAGTCGAATTCTAAGACAGTTTTTTCTTCCTCTTTGTCTTTGACCTCGAGCTAATCACCGTCCAATGCTCCTCAATAACCTCGGATGAAAGACTAGGATGAGCAAGAGTACCATTCTCTTCCATAGCCTTCTTTGCCTCTCTTTCCCGTAACCAGCTCTCTATATTCGCTTGAATTGTATCCTCCACAGAGAAATCCTTCGGAGGCAGGATAACTCTCTTGACTGGGGGAGTACTCCTACTCCGATGCTTCTTATTGCCTCTAGCATAAGAACTATGGGAGACATCCTTCTGAGTATCCATGACAACCGTGGGGATCCCAGAACGGGGTACAACCTCATTAGAGATAGAAGGATCTACACTCTTACTAGCATCCTTCTCTGAAACCAAAGGCACATCAGATACCGCAGAGGCAATACCCCCAGCAAAAAACCCTCCATTCTTCTCAACAACGACCTGCTGCTTCATGAGTGGTTTGGGACACCTATTGATAAGATGTCCAAATCTCCCACAGTTGCAACACTTTGGAGGTAATCGAGGATAAGTGACACTTACTTTGACCGAGTTTGAAGCCTCATCCCGTACAATGATAGACGAAGGGGGAGCCATTTCCAGAGAAATTTCAACCTTAACCTTCGTTTTACCCATGTAATAGGGATCCCGTTTAGACTTTTCGGTATGCAAAGGCTCACCAATTGCAATAGTGATGAGGCTGATACCAAATAGAGAATACAATTGAGGAGGTACATTGTGAAGCACCGCCCAAGTAGGCACTGTTTTGAGATCATGAACCTCCAGGGATGCATCTACAGACCAGGAATATACATTGAAAGCGCAATTCCCTGCTTGCCAGTATCCCACCTGGAGAACCCACTCCCGAGTTTTAATACACGGAATGAGTATAGGCATGATGTATCTGAGACATGTCTAATGGTGATGCTTCCGTACTTTCCCCAAACTGGATTAAGATCCGAGAAAATCTTCGAGGCAGTAGGAATTAACCCGTGAAAATGAGCTACGATGTAGCCCTTCCATTGGTCGGCTGATTTTAAGAGGACAGAGGCAGGGGTTTGAAGAACTAGAATACCATTTTCCATGAGAACCGGAGAATCAATTCTCCAAAGGTTTCTAAGAGAGGCTTTAAATCGCTTGGCATGAGAAAGCGCATCAGCAAACGGCACCTGCCGTGGGATCGAGGAAGGAGGAGGCGAGAGCTGAGAGGAACCATTCGGAGGAGCCGAAGAAAGATCTAGATCAGGATCTAGGATTGGAGACAGAGTACCGTCAGGGGGATCTGGAGAGTCAGCCATAGCACACGGGGAACACAGGCTCAGGGGTAAGAAAAAAGGAGGAGGGAGGAAGAAGAATATTCTCGGCGACCCGCGTAAGGCCAATCTCCGGTGGAAATTCGCAGAAAAATCACAAAATCGCCAAAACTCTCTCTGGCACACTTGCCAATGCATGATTTTTCCTGATCTTACGGAATCTTAGTTAGACGCTCTAACTCTAAGATGTGCAGACAATTTAAGTCGGCGATGATTTTGGTGAGACACATATACGTTTAGCCATTTCTCAGGGAGGGCTTCACCATCGATAGGTTTTGAATATGTACGTAAATTTCTTGAAACGTTTTTCTCAATAACGTTCGAAAACATAATTTCAACACTGATTTAGATTTACATAATCTGAGTTGAGTCGAGGCTTGTTTTATAATTAACCAAACAAGAAAATTACATTAACATCTGTGCGACCCAACTCTCGACTCGTACATTTGAAATATCATTGAAACCAGCACATATATTCTAATATATATTTGGCTTATAAAAGAAGTCATGTAAAGCTGAAAAAATATATCAGTTCAAATTTGAAGTTCATCCTTTGATTTTTTTTTTTTTTTTTAAGACTTGAGAGAACACGTTTATTTTTTTAACCATTTCAAACTTCCAGTTCAGACAATGTTGTATTTTTATTTTTTGAAGTGGATAATGTGCACTATCTCTTTCGGCTTTAACACTTCCTGGCCATTGCTTCTGGCCAAGCCACTTCAATTTCAAGATTGTAAGTAGGCTAATTGTCAGAGTAGAGTTTTATAATTTCTCTCTCCTAACTTCTTTTCAAGTGGCATTTTTGGGGTTTTTAGAAAAAAAAAATCATTTAGTTACCTATTAATTAATTGTTTTAGAAATATATACCCATCAAGTAGTATTTTTGGGTTTTATAGAAAAAAAATAATTATCTAAAAACTGAATTAAATTTATATAAATATATCTTTACAACAGTTAAAAATAGAATATAAATTTACAAAGATATATGTCCTTCTAAAAAATATAATAATCCCTATATTAGTAAAAGAATAGTACAAGCTAAAATGCCTAAACCCAGCTACTACCTCGCCGCGACAACTCACGACCAAGTTAAACCGATTGAACACTTAACATTTTTAGAGTAACTGAACTATTTTCCGGTGACGATTCAAATTCTAGACAAGTCATTTAGCATAAAATAGAATTCTTGAATTAATAACGAGGTTCGAGTACAACGGTGAGTTTGCTAATAAGCTATTACAAGTTTACATACTAAACAAAGTCCAACTACCCATAGATAACCATCCTTCCTTTCCTTACCTTCCCGCGAACTGGTTCTAGCGTTCCAATTACCTTTCCGATCACAATTCTTTCCTGCATCACAAAGGAGGCATAAGCAAAAGGATGTGCTTAGTGAGAGCGGTCGTCCCGTCTCACCAGGCCACAAACAAGCAATCGCGATCAAACAGTCAATTCAAACAGTCAATATTTCAAGTAGAGAACAGAAACTCGTCTAGCATAACCATGCGGAGTTACCGAGAAATCTTTCCGCAACCGGGCAGTCTTTAGCCAGCATTACGGCTCCCAATCGTACCGCCAGTCTAGATCCTCGATAAACCGCACCAATCACCAAGAATAAGCAGCCAATAATCAGGATACGACAAGCAATCATCCGGATTATACAGGACAATCAAAGACTAAGTGAATCTATGCAAGAAAACGACACAAGACTCGTCACCTTGGTCACACAACTCACCTTAGCCTCTCGGATACAGTTTCTGACACCTCTTGTCGCTTAGAATCTTGACCAGATCTCCCTATAGCCCGCGCTTCCCAGAAATCTAAGACAAAAGACCAGAATAACGTTCCCTTCGATGATACTGGATAAACTATTAATGAATACACAGTTCAGTCGATACTTACCCGAACTACTTGACGATCTCTTCCAAATCTTAGACAATCTCTCTCGGTTTCTCGACAATCTTTCTATTCTTTCGGAGTTCTTAAGTTTCTCGTTCATGCTCGCGAAGAATGACGGTCTGTTTCTTTTATAGGTGCGTTCTGGGAAGTTAACATCGAAGAAACCGCACAAAACCATCAAGTGGCACGCTCCGCGTCCTTTTTCCCGCATAAGTAACCGTTCCCGTGTTTCTATAAGTAAAACGACACCGGTCCACTAAACATCGAGAACACACGCAGTTCACAGTACAAGATTGAGAGTTTACCCGCGATTTCACGTATAACCGTTAGCCGCTCATCCGCTCCCCGACCAAACTGTCCCGTAAAACCCGTATGTCTGAGACTTGATGCGGATATCTCGGAGTTCAGCTCAAACGATCGACCATTCAATTGACCACCACTCGATCATTCGGATTTCCATCAGTTGTACCCAGCTTTTCGCGATAATCTTGCGAAAACTCCGACAGATCATCGGATGCACTCGGATTCCTCGAACAAAGTTAAGTTTTTACCTTGACTATGCTTACCAGCCATACCCTAGGGTGCGTGGAGACGGGCATTACAGCTCTTCCCCACTTAGTGTGGATTGGTCCTCAAATCTAAGCCTTTTTCCTTGGAACCTTCTGCTTTTCAAACCATTTCTTGAAGTTAGCATTCATCACCTCTTCCGGTTCCCAAGTTGTTTCCTCTTGGCCGTCATAATCCCAAACTACCTGAATCAGGTTAACCTTTTTCTTTCGGCCCGTCCTCATTTCCTGATCCACTATCGAACTGGTCTGCCCATAATAGTCATATTCTCTTGCAAATCTAGTGGCGGTTCAGAGATAACATTCTCCCGATGTGTTATGCATTTCCGTAGCAAGGACACATGGAAAATTTTGTGAAACGCATCCATTACCGGTGGCAATTCCAGCCTATAAGCAACTGGTCCGATCCTCTCCAAAACCATGTACGGTCCCATGTACCTTGGTGTCAACTTCGTGTTCAATGAGGCATGGTCTTTACCCTTATATGTGACTGTCTTGAGATAAACCATTTCTCCCACTTCAAACTCCAACTCTCTCTTACGCTTGTCCGCATAGCTCTTTTGGCGGTCCTGAGCTTCTTTCATCTTAATCTTTAAGACTTTGATTCTTTCTATAGTTTCTTCCACAAAGTCCTGTCCATAAACACTCCGCTCTCCCATTTGGGTAGCGGTGTTCGATAAGGTCTACCATACAATGCTTTGTACGGTGACATCCTAATACTCGCGTGATAACTATTGTTATATGTGAACTCTGCCAAGGGTAAGTATACATCCCATTTGCCGCCCCAATCCAATCCAACACACTAGCACGCAGCAGATCCTCATGTGTTCGGATGGTCCGCTCGGACTGACCATTTGTTTGCGGTTGATTAGATGTACTCATGTTCAATCATGTACCAAACCTTTTCGGCAGCGCCTTCCAGAATCCCGAAGTAAATTTGGAATCTCGATCTAATACTATACTTGCCGTGACTCCATGATATCGGACAATCTCCCGCACATAAATCTCAGCTAGCTTTTCTGCTCCGTCCTTCTTGTTCATCGCAATAAAGTGTGCGTATTTAGTTAGTCTGTCGACGATCACCCATATCGAATCTTTCTTATCGCACATCGGCAACCCAGTGACAAAATCCATGGTAATCATGTCCCATTTCTATTTAGGTATCGGAAAACTGCGCAGCAATCCACCCGGCACTTGATGTTCTGCCTTAACCAGCTGACAAGTCAGACAACCAGCTACCCACTTAGCCATGTCCCTCTTTATACCCTTACAATGGTAATAGCGCTTTAAGTCACGATACATTTTAGTTTCCCCCGGATGTATCAAGAACTTGGACAGATGCGTAAATCTGCTTGATAAGCCGCTCCGAGACCCAATGGTTCCAACTCGTCGGACAAAGCTGCTAACCGCAATATCCTGACTATGCTAATCAACACTTCCATATCTTCTCAGAATCTGTCGCAACTTTATTCCGACTTAACGCATCCTTAACTAGATTTGCCTTCCCCGGATGGTAAGCAATGTCTAGGTCATAGTCAGCTACAAGCTCCATCCATTTTCGTTGCCGCAAGTTTAACTCCGGCTGAGTAAAAATGCAGTTCAAATTCTTATGGTCCGTGAAAACCTGAACCTTCCCACCATAGAGGTAAGATCGCAAAAATTTTTGTGCTAAGACAACCGCTGCCATCTCAAGGTCGTGGGTAGGGTAATCTGCTTCATGTTTCCCTAGCTGCCGAGAGGCATAAGCAATCACCTTACCCTCTTGCATCATAACACACAATAATCCCATCCGCAATGCATCAGTGTACACAAAATAAGGTTTATCCAGCTCCTGTAAGGCCAACACCGTTGTAGTTGTAAGCATTCCCTTAAGATTCGCAAACCTTTGCTCACAATCAGCCGAACACTCAAATTTCACATCTTTCCGTGTCAACTTGGTCATTGGCTGTGCCATGCTCATAAAACCTTTAACAAACCGACGGTAATATCCAGCCAAACCGAGAAAACTCCTTATCTCCGACATGTTTTAAAGTCTCGGCCACTCCTTTATAGACTTAATATTTTCTGGATCAACAGATACACCCTTGTGCGAGACAATATGACCCAAGAACCCGATTTCCCTTTGCCAAAAGCTACACTTGCTAAGCTTGGCATACAACTTAAACTCCTACAGTCTACTCATCACCGTTTCTAAATGAACTTTGTGCTCCTCCGGATCTTTTGAGTAAACTAGAATATCATCAATAAAGATGATTACAAAATCATCTAAACAGTCTTTGAAGACGCTATTCATCAGCTTCATGAAGGCAACAACCACATTAGTCAGCCCAAATGGCATGACAACAAACTCGTACTTACCATACCTTGTCCGAAAGGCGGTCTTCCGTATATCAGGATCAGCTATCATGATTTGATGATAGCCCGAAGCTAAATCTATCTTAGAGAAACAAGTAGCGCCTCAAAGTTGGTCCAATAACTCATCTATCCTCAGGGTAGGGTACTTGTTCTTTACAGTCACTCTGTTTAACCCACGGTAGTCGATACAAAGCCTGAAGCTTCCATCTTTCTTCTTAACAAAGATAACTAGTTCACACCACGGTGAACTACTCGGTCGTACAAAACCTTTCTCAAACAGCTACGCTAACTGTTTCTTTAACTCGTCCATATCCGTTGGTGCCATCCGGTAAGGTGCCCTAGAGATCAGTTTTTTCCCCGGCTCAAGTTTTATAGTAAACGGATCATAACGAGTCGGAGCTAAACCCATCAGTTTCTAAAATACAGCCGTAAATTCCTTAACCACCGGAATATCATCAAGTTTAGCATCTGGACCAACTTCTGCAGTTGTGATCATGGCCAAGTATGCTTCCCATCCTTTCTCAATCAACTGTTATGCCTGAATCGCCGAGACAATCAAGCTTCCCGACGTTGGTATGATTCCTTGATACTCCAACGTTTTCCAATCCTCTAATTTGAACTAAACTCGCCCGCGGTGACAGTCTAAGTTTGCCTTGTGCTTTCCAAGCCAACCCATTCCAAGGATCACATCATAAGACTTAACTCGGCAGATCACCAAGTCAGCGGGCAAGTATGACCATCCGATCATCACTGAGATGTTCAGGACCTTTCCATAAGTCCACATGATCTGTCCGCCAGCTGCTCGGACCAAACCAAAGTTATCCCCAGCTTCTTTTAAGAACCTTCCTTTCCCAACGATATTCGGGTTAACAAAACAATGTGTTGCCCCGGATTCAAAAAAAAACATGGGTTTCCACACCACCCATGATTAAGGTCCCTACATATTCACCTAGAATGCTAAGAAACCAAGCAACACGTAACAGGAAAATTTCACACAGAAGCTCCTAAGGTAAGTGATAGAACTTACCAGTGATCAGACGGGAGGTGATTGCCTCCATTGCCTCCTCGACCATCGTGTACATAGGCAGCATTATCGTGTATGTTACAATTGTGACTTGAAGTGCCAAGACTCGTTACAATTGTAACACAACTTCAATCCCAGTTCACTTCCTGTCCTCTTTGGCCTTGTATCCTCTTCCGGCAGTCACGGACCGTATGATTCATACTACCGCAGTGAAGACAAGCTCCAGTAGCTCTCCAGCTCGTACCAGCATTCGGTTTTGCCATGGTCGATCCCACATTACGACTGGCCGATGACTTCCCAGCAGAAATTTCATTTCCCCACACTTTCAGCGTTTCCGCAGTACTGTTTCCAGATTTCACGAACTGTGAAGTCTTAGGCTGCATCCTCTCACTACGAAGTCTCACTTCCTCATTCAGACCTTTCTCTACCATTGCTGCCTTTTTTACCAGCTCAGTAAGTGTATTATAGTCCCGGACCATGCAGCCCCATGCATAAACCAGCGAACTTGCACTTTTTCATCTTCAAGTTTGCGTCCAGCATATCTCTTAAGACGGTTAAACTCAGCATCATATTCCCTCACAATCATCATCCCTTGTTCCAGATCTAAGAAGGCTGCCTCAAGTCTATCATAAGCTTCCCGCGGGAAATACTTAGCCTGGAACTCCTTCCCGAAAGTTTCCCATGAACAGTCTCCTACACACCCAACCATTCCTTTTCACTAAAGATGTGCATCCTCCGCCAGATAATGAACCGCAATATCCTTCTAATAATCATCTGGACAGCAGACGGAACTAAATTTTCTCTCTAACTGACTCCTCCACTCATCTGCCTCTGAGTAACACCCGAGAAGAACTTGGTTCCCAGCTTATGCATCTGGTCCATCACATCAAAGTACGATGATACAGAAACAACATCCTCGACCGCGTCTACTACTAGTGGATTAACCACTCGTAGATTTGCAGCAGGCGGTGGTGTCATTGGAACAGGTGCAACAGCCGGTAAGAGCTCCAAGATCTGCACCAGTACAGTTAACACTTGTCCAAACTGAACAGGAGCAGCTGTGTCTGCACCAGCACCAACATCAGCAGCAGCCGCATCAAAATTCTCAGCAACATTCTCAAGATTCCTCCTATGGTTTCGGTTACTCCTAGGCATCTGCAATGACCAGATCATATACTAAGTTAGCCCCCTTACTAACTTAGTTTCACACCCACAGAATACCCAGACTTACCGCGAGACTCCTGGCATTGGAAGGATGGATTTCCCCACTAACCCAATTATGCTAAGACTGTTCTAGTATCGACCACGCTTTGATACCAAATTGAAATGACCCAACCCAGTTTCTACCTCGCCACAAAACCTCACGGCCAAGTTAAACCAGTTGAACACTTAACATTTTCCGATTAACTGAACTATTTTCCGGTGACGATTCAAATTCTAGACAAGTCATTTTTAAGCATCAAACAGAATACATGAATTAATAACGAGGTTCCAGTACAACGGTGAGTTTGCTAATAAGCTATTACATGTTTACATACTAGACAAAGTCCAACTACCCATAGATAACCATCCTTCCTTTCCTTGCCTTAGTCCTGCGAACTGTTCCAGAGTTCCAATTACTTTCCCGATCACAATTCTTTCCTGCATCACAAAGGAGCCATAAGCAAAAGGATTTGCTTAGTGAGAGCGGTCGTCCCCTCTCTCCAGGCCACAAGCAAGCAATCGCAATCAGACATTCAATTCAAACAGTCAATATTGCAAGTCACGAACAGAAACTCGTCTATTATAACCACACAGAGTTACCGAGAAATCTTCCCGCAACCGGGCAGTCCTTAGCGAGCATTACTGCACCCAAGTATACCGCCGGTCTAGATCCTCCATAAACCGCACCGATCACCAAGACTAGGCAGCAAATAATCAGGATATGATAAGCAATCATACAAATTATACAGGATAATCAAAGACTAAGTGAATCTATGCAAGAAAACGACACAAGACTCGTCGCCACAGTCCCACAACTCACCTTAATCTCTAGGATACAGTTTCTGACACCTCTTGTCGCTTAGAATCTCGACCAGATCTCCCTCTAGCCTGCGCTTCCCAGAAATCTAAGACAACAGACTAGATTAACGTTCGCTTCAATGATATTGGATAAACTATCGATGAACACACAGTTCAGTCGATACTTACCCGAACTACTCGACGATCTCTTCCAAATCTTCGAAAATCTCTCTCGGTTTCTTGATAATCTTTCTATTCTTTCGGAGTTCTTAAGTTTCTCGTTCATGCTCGCGAAGAATGACGGTCTGTTTTTTTTATAGGCGCGTTCTGGGCATTTAACATCGAAGAAACCGCTCAAAACCGTCATTTGGCATGCTCCACGTCCTTTTTCCCGCATAAGTAACCGTTACCGCGTTTCTATAAGTAAAACGACACCGTTTCACTAAACATCAAGAACGCATGCAGTTCACGGTACAGGATCAAGAGTTTACCTGTGGTTTCACGTATCACCGTTAGCCGCTCCCCGACCAAACTGTCCCGCAGAACCCGTATGTCTGAGACTTGATGCGGATATCTCGACTTTCAGCTCAAACGATCGACCATTCGATCTACCACCTCTCAATCATTCGGATTTCCATCAACTGTTCCCAAATTCCCAGGATAATCTTGCGAAAACTCTGACAAATCATCGAATACATTCGGATTCTTCGAATAAATTTAAGTTTTTAACTCGACTATGCTCGCCAGCCATACCCCACGGTGCGTGGAGATGGGCGTTACACAAGCTCTCTCTTTTTCTTTCTTTTCCTACAGTAAAAGAAATATTAATTTCTTATTCTTAGTATTTTTTAGTGTTCTAATGTTATCATTTTTAATTTTTTGTTCATTTATATTTTTATTCTTCATTTATTTTTACCACACTCATAATAATATTCAAAATTTAAATATTTTTAACTTCTTTTTATTTTATAAATACTCTTTATAATAACAATTGTTTCATCTTTTATTTTGTCTAAACTTATTACAAAAATATAGGAGTCTATATGATCGATCAAACTGGATATTGCATCCAATCTGTTCTGGATCGTTTCCTCAAAATATTTTTTGTGCTGTAAAACTTTTCAGTTTTATTTATTTATATTTTATTAAAACAAGTTTATCCTAACTCATTACACAAATATAGTATAGTATAGGATAATAAATATGTAATATATTTCAATCTGATACGAGTCGTATATGTCCTTAAAATTTCCTCAGCACTTTAGCACGGATCGGATCGTAGTACCTTAACATAATAGATAGTATATTTAAGAGAGGTGCATTGTGGATCTCATTGAGTAGGTTTCCTAATCAGGAAGAGCAAGTCACACCTAGAGAGATAAAAATTAATGGAGGAAAAAGTCTTCAACCTTTTAGTAGCGATGCTGATTTGCTTGGTGAGTTTATGGCTGTACGCAAACTCAGAGTCACATGTCATGGGCGAAACCAAGTGTCGTCGTCGTAACATCATTGTTACTATCGTCGTGTAAAGATTCCGCTATTGGTGAGTTAACCATTCTTCCACTGATGAATAAGTATATTATATCTCTAACAATTGCAAACGGTTAAGTACGTGACGTAGTGCGGACTATCTCCGAAGAGGATTGGGAATTACTTATGTGTCAAGCCTTGAATCTTGTAACTGTTATGTTTATGAACCAGTTGTGCATCCCATGCACACAACAATGCGACATAATTGACCTGTTGGCCTCGGAGGTTGGCGATAGGTTTGAGTTTTATACTTCCTTGACACTACTCTTCAGACAATTTTCGCAGGGCTCAATAAGATAACCAGCTTTCCGACCTAATATATCATATAGTCTATATGTCTTTAAAAATGGCGATGAAATGGGTGATATGACCGGGGTTAGATCTTATATATGGAGTATTAAGGAAATTTGTCAATGAATATTTGGGAGATTGAGAATTATTGAGACATGTCCTTTATTTGTATGTCTTTTTTTTGGGAATTAATGTGAAAAATTCTAAACTTTCAAAATGCCGAAAAAGCTCCAACTTTACCTCAATTTTCATTTGAAAAAATCAACAAAAAAATATGGGTCAAATAGAGCAAAAACAAATATAGAATATCTTCTTATGTCTTCATATATTGCTTCTTCTATAATGATTTTCTAGGGGTTATTTACAAATAAAAAGTTATATATTAGTAGGGAGAAATCCTAAGGTGGAAGCCTTTTGGTGCAAAAACTCTTGGAAATACCATTAATTCATCCCCTCCGACTTCCTCCCATCTGCCATTATAATTATATTGTAAGAATGAGTTAGAATCAACACAAACTTCTAAAATAAAACCACAATAGCTTCAAACAAAACAAAATTAGATCATCATCAAGAACAAACCTGTATCTCGTAACAAAGTAATGGAGGAAGCTCGAGATCTCAACAATCCCTAGTTCCTTACCAGGACAAAGCCTTGTTCCACCGCCAAACACAAAGCATGAGTTTTGTGACTCCAAGCTCTTCTTCTGTATTCAAAAAAATCAATATAACCCTTATTTTCAATCAAACGTTTTCAGACGAAGAAATAACATAGGAAACGAGAACCACATTACTAGTCCTTGTATTTTAAATTAAGTGTTGTTTAAAACATTTCACACTTATGTAAAAGAACATTCACATTTTTTTTTTTACACTTCACTAATATAAGATCATTTTAAATATTGCATTGATAATCATATAAAACGAAATTAAAACAAAACTAAAACTCTAAAACGATATGTTTTATATTAATTTTTTGACATACAAAACTTACCATCCATCTCCATGGATTAAAGATCAGTGGGTCTTCATAAAGATTTGCATCGTAGTTAATTTCCCTCGTGTAAACATAAATTCTCCATCCTTTTGGGATTAAATAACCTGCAATTATTAAAGATTCATGATCAGGATACTAAAATTAATTAAAGAACACACACTCAAAAAAATGGTTTTTATAATCTTTCAAAATTATTGGAAGTGAAATTCACAAAGATGGCTCACACTAAAGAGGATGCTTTCATAGCTGGATTTGGTTGGTATTCATAATACACTCTAAATCATTGATATACTTAAGGTCCACCACATGCTCACATTATTTCTCTCCCTTTTTCATAAATATAAAAACTATAAATTTTTATATTAAACCCGACAAAGGAATTGTAATGAAAAAATAAATATAAATATATATAGAGGTACCGTTGATTTCCAAGTCACGAGTAGTTTTCCTTAGGACCCCATTAACGATCGTTGCCAATCTTGATGTCTCAAAGATAACCTATAATAAATAATTAGTAATGATTAAAACGCTAACGTGTAATGCTTAGTTATTGTTAGTATAATATTAATGTTCGATACTAACAGCTCGAGTGAACTTCATTGACTTCACATCCTCCAGACCGAGTGGTTCGTCTGGTCGTTTTCTTTCCCTTATAGCCAAATGCTCTGTCTGCAATTCCATCACAATCCGAAATCAAATAATTGAACCATAGAATAGTAACAACCGGTTATATTCTTTTCTTAGGGACATACTCTGAGTTCTTGAAGAGCTTTAGGGTGATCATGAAGGTACTTAAGAGCCATCATAGAGGTCGTAGATACAGTTTCGTAACCCGAATACAAAATCGTGACGACTTGGTCTCTTATTTCTTCATCGGTTAACGGGTATCGGTTATCTTCCATCTTCATCAAGTAACCTAACATGTCTGTGAATGTTTCTCCAGAATCTCTACGTTCTTGCATCAGCTCTCTTAGCAACCTATCAATGTTCATTCTTGCCTGAAAAGAAACCGAAAAAAGTTCACTTTATGTTAATTCTCATTTATATTTTATAAACAAGGTCGAGATCGAGTATTTTACTTGGATTCCGCATCGATAATTCGTGCCGGGAAGATTGATAGGAACCGATAAAGTTCCAACAACAAGCTTGAAGAACGCAGTTTTGAATTCTTCAACGAATGGTTTTCTTAAATTCTCAGCGATTTGTGTCAGTGAAGATAAAAATGCCATCTGCAAAAAACCCACCCAAAACTATATTTTAAAAATATACAAAAGATACATAAAAACATAAAATAAAAATTCTGACTAAGATTCTCGGATAAAAGCAAAGACAAACATTCTCAATAATTTTGTATTGTACCCATCCATGTAACATTATCAGTTTGTTTATCAGTCTTTATCAGAAAATTGTAAACCATATGGGTACAGTGGAATCAGTTGATAATACTGTAAAATTTATATACGTTTCTAACCTTCTCTTATAAGGCATAGACTGGTAACTGAAGAAACAGAGAAGGTAAAAATAGTAAAAAAATAAATAAAAAAAAGAAAAAGGTAAAAAAAAACATACATGTTTGGTCTTATCCTGGATATCAATATCCTTAAGCTCATTCCACTGACCAAGATAGCTTCTCATGAAGTGATCGACTTTAGGCAAGATGTGATCTCTCATCATTGTCGAGCTTATAAGAGAGAGAAGCGAGCCTCTCATAAGCCGGTGGCTCGAACCGTGAACCGCAGCCATGTTGCAAGTCCCGAGTATGTCAAGCATAGATTGTGGGTAACCAGGAACTAAACCTTTTGATTCGTTCTTTAAAATGTATCTGTTTACTTCGGAGTCCATAGAGACTAATGTTGGACAACCAAGAAGATGAGATTTGAAGAAACTCCCATATCTGTTGATTCTAAGTAGTTAAAAGAAAAGAAACAAAATCTTGATTTGGTTATTTGAGTGTGTTTTCTTACCGGAGTCTTTGGTTTCTCATGAAGTTGGGGCCTTGTTTGAGGAACTCGGTGGTTTCGCCAAAAATTGGCCAGCCCATGGTTCCAGGAGGAAGACCATTCTTGGTATATCGCATCTGATTCCATCGAAGAAGAGCGGAACAAAGCGAGACGAGGATAACAAGTAGACCCATCATCACCATCACTGTTCCCATCTCACTCTATTTTCTTGTTTCTTTTCTATGTTCTGTGCTCTGTTTTGAAACAGACCAGAGAGAGATAGAGTGAGAAAGAGAGAGATGGTTATGGAATGTGGTTGAGACTAGGAGGGTGTGTTTACAAGTGTTAATATAGAAAGCTAAGTCAAGTACTCAAGTGTGCAGCATGTTCAAAGAGATAGAGAGAGATTGATCATGGACTTACCATAGGAAAAATAATAAAGAATCACACCAACTTTGTGTATATTTTCATATTCTATGAGTTCTGAGTTCTGAGTTCTGACAGTATTTGGGAAAACATGGCATATTTGTCACTTTTATTGTCTCCTAGCATGCAAATAAACATGCTGGTGACGAAAGAGTCATTTCAAAGCATAATATATTTAGGATTTTCTGCATTTTTTAAATAATACGCAATAGAAATCTTATACTTATATTCTAAATTTTTTCACGGTCACATACATTTAACTTTTAAAATTTTAAATATAAATCTAAATTTCTCATCACGAGGATTTCAATGTAATACGAGGATTTCAATTTGATATATTAGATTGTTAATATTTTACAAAATTAACGGTAAAAAAACAAGAGTTATACTCATATTATTTTTGGGAAAATTTCAAAAGTACCCATTTTGCAATAGGATTTTGTGCAAAAACACTTTTCAATTAATTTATTTTTGCAAGAATACTCTTCAAATCAAATAAATGCAGGTCAATACTGTGAGATCAAAAGTCACTCGCATTACAACCCTCCTCTGTATCGATGACGTGGCAGTTTAAAACTCTTGTTGTTCTGAGGAATGAAAAATGATAAATCTTTAAGATATATATTTATTGCTAACTAAAAAAAAAAGAAAAAATCTTCTCTCTTCTTAATTCTTCATTTCTAATAGAAAACAACAAGAGAGACCGAATTTTATTTCCTTTATTTTTCTAATTAAAAATAAATATATCTCAATGCTTTGTCATTTTTCAGTCCTTAAAACAACAAGATTTTTAAACTGCCACGTCATCGATACAGAGGAGGGCTATATTGCGGGTGACTTTTGATTTCATAGTATTGACTTGTATTTATTTGATTTGGAGGGTATTCTTGCTAAGAAAAGTTAATTGAAGGGGTTTTTTACACAAAACCCTTTGCAATACTATTTCAAAAATATTCCCTCTTTCAAACTTTACCAAAAAAGCCACTAATAAATTACAAATTTTCAAATTTTTTGTGTAAGTTTATAAATATATAAACAAATTACCTTTATATGTATGTAAAATTTTTAATATATTTTATAAATACAGTATAAAAACATTTTTAAAAATGTTTAAAAATCTTTTAAAAATCTTGTAAACCTTTTAAAAATCTTATAAAAACCTTTTAAAATGTTCTAAAACTTCATAAATATTTGAATCCAGTCTAGAGGTAGTAGTTATTATCTAGAAGTACCTTGTGAACCATATAAAACATTATTGATTTTCATAGTTAAAAATTGATATTTTTGAAAATAGATAGATGAAAGGGGTATTTTTAAAAAATGGTACATCAAAAAGAGTATTTGTCAAAAATTCTCTATTATTTTTTACTTCCTATGATTTGATTTGCATTTTTTTGTACATTGATAGTTAAACTGAAAAGGGCGATTTGAAGGGATTTTTATTTTGCAGAAGTCAAATTTTTTATCATGATTTATTAGCCATTTGTATTGCGTTGTGTCATGGCCTAAAATTCAAATACTGCTATGAACTGTCAACGATAATTTTTTTTTTTTATTATTAATCAAGGACTCCATTGAAGACAACTTATTGATCCATTTCTTTTTTTTGGGTTAAAATTGCACAACGGGCATAGATAGATTTTAGGGAAACTCCGGAATCAAATCAAGTAAGAGGACAATAACAAAGAATAGAAGAGGAAAGTAGAGATATGATGATTAGGAGTAATACTTGAGTTCCTCTCCAGGGATGAATCCTTTGGTTCAGTTCTTTGGTTAAACACTTAAACTCTACTTTCTTATAAAATAATAAAACAGAATAATAAAATCTAAACACTAGTTCTCATTTATAATTGTAAAACTAAACACTAGTTCTCATTTATAAACTAAAACTGAGGCATAATCTCGTTGAATTTTAAACCTAAATCATAATTTATAAACTCAAATCGACATATACACTCGTTTAATTATAAAATCTTGTAACATCGCAACCGTCACTTTGCTTAGTGGGCTCCATGTCCACTCTCGACCTATGCCCAACCTCTCTTAGTGGACCCCACCCCACTTCCGGCCTGTGGGCTCACCAATATTCGACGATCGGTTTTCTATGTCTGGAAGTTTTAACTACTTGTTTACCGTCCCAACAAATCATCACATGATTTTTCCTTTTGTTTTGTCCTCACTCATACAGTTCCGACAATCATTTCCAACGGTGCGAGCCCAGTCGACTCCACAGTCGTCTTGGTTTTGCTCTGATACCACTTGTAACGCCCCAAACGTGTGTGACACCCCCGTACCACTCTACACCAGACAAGCCGAGAGTGGCCACAAAAAGCCATTGAAGGAAGTTTCCACCAAAGCAACCCAATCGAGGTTCGGGAAACTCTTCCTAGCCCCAATCAGTTTCCCCCAGCAGGCCTTTCCCCGTTCCAAGTCGGCTACCAGGCTTTGTAACCATTCGCCGGCTGGACCGTTGTGTTGGCCCAGAGAAGGCCAATATATCAGTTCACTTGCCATCATTTAAACCACAAATCCGACTTAGTTTTTATGATCACAAAATAATTAAAAATTACTTATGATAACAAAAACATAAATCCAACAATGGAATCACTCCAAAAATGTATAGCTTAATAAGGTTAATATTATCCCATAATTTTTACAAAATAACATAATTTTTCTCCCATCCGATTTCCCTATGTTTGCCACGGGTCTAGACTCCTCTCAGACTTATCCTGCAAATTAAAAATGAGTCATGAGTAATCTATAATTACTCAGTGAGCTGGGCATCCTCCCTACCATGCCTCGACCCATCCTTTCTTTACTACCCTTTAACACAACAATCAACAATCAACACGCAATGCATAAGCATAAACAATAAGAATCAAGTAGTCAAACAAGTCAGAAAAAAAATAAATAAGACTTGTTACTACTAGACACTTCACTCCCCTAGGGCCCGTGACCATCTTCTGTTTCGCACCACACCCCACAAGTATTGAGACCACAGAGGTCACCAACACCACTCCTTGGCCACATCATCATGTGCTCTAGGGATAATCTCGAACTATACACCGAGATTTTCCATAGAGATTTGTACCACTAGGGTCACTTCCTCCGGTGGAACAGAGATGTCGATTATACCTATACTATGACATGGGATCCGATCACAGAACCAACGAGCATTAGTAGTATATAACACCCGAGAGATCACTCTCCTTGGTCATCCAACACAATACGCAACCACCAATTTCACAACCATAACATGGAAGCGGTTTATGTGCCTAAGCAACAAATCATCGAGAGAGTTTCAAGAATGATTAACTGTGATGCAACTAAAATTGTGTGCATGCAAGCAAGCTTCGCCTAGACATGCAAACAAGAGTTACATGAATAATGTAAGTATAAGTGCTTGCTTTCCAATTTTTAGGTCTTAATCCTTAAGAACAAGTCCGGATTCAAGCCATGAAACCGTTTAGTTCTAAAGACCTAACATGCAACTTCTACTCTAAGGCACACAAGCGCACAATAGATCTGTACATGAACTCAAGAGTTTACGCAAGATCCCACATAACAAACAACTGCAACTCACAGATTTTTAGGCTGAGAATTTTGACGGTTCCTCTTCTCGCAACTCTCGGTGACTTCCTCTTCCTCTGGCAACTTCTCCTTCGTTCTCAGCAGCTTCTCCGCCAACTCTTTTCTCGCATCGATCAACAAAAGCTTAGAGAGGGTTTTCTTATTTTTCTGGAGTTAGAAATCGGCTAAATGAGAAACTGAATCTTTAAGCTCAATTTTATAGCCTTAGGGTGTGATCACTAATGTGTGTGGTTTTTTACACTTCAATCTATTACCTAAAAAAACCACACAAATACTGCAAGTGCACATTTAATCGGTTGAAGTATTTAAGGATCGATCCCAAAGAGAGAGAGTTGTTGTTTAGAAAATCCGTCGAAAGAGATGTAAGGCTAGGATTAAATAAAAAAGGGGTTTTGTTGTCACGGTCGTAAGTAAGCAAATAAACATAAACAAAAGAAATAAAATAAATGAGACAAGCGTTGGGCATCAAGGGGAATCGCAGGGGATCGGTGTATCTAGGAAATTTTAGGATTAGTTTGTTTATCTAAAAATCAGACTATGAAACACTAAGGAAACATTAACTTATAGATCATAAGCTAATCATCTAAGATCCCTATACTATGTTACTCAACTATCGCAGGCAACGACGCATAGATCAAAAGCATTGAAAACAGATTTTATTCTAATCCAAGAAGTTCCATAGGTAAGTGGTATGTGCCTCCTATGACACGACACACATCTAAGCTAGGTCAAGCACACATGCAAGCTTTTAGCTACACAAACACTTTAGATCATAGTTAGTTCATGGGGCTAACTTAAAGCATTAAACAAAAACTTAAAATTAAAATATAGAAGAAATAAAATAGAAATCTAATAAACCCTAACTATATATTGCCACCTAAACTAAGATCATCTCCCCCCCCCCCCTTTGATTATCCCTTTAAACCCAACAAGAAAACTACTCTAGCATGTTTAAGGGAATCGTCAAAGAAATGTTTAATTAACTCATAAACATAAAAGAGTAAACATAGAAAAAGGTTTTAGATATTACTTCAATGATTGTAAACAAGGTGTAAGATGTTCTCCCTTTAGAAACAAGAACAAAAGAATTAAAAAACTAAAGAGTTTGGTGAACTTCAAAGGCTTCGAGAGAGGAAGGAGAGAGGGGGCTTCTGGTCGTGGCTGCTACTACGGTCGTCGTCTCTTTAAGGCTCCTTTTGTGCACACACCAAACCCTAGGTTTAGATGAGTATTTGAGGGTTTGGAAGTCTTAGGGTTTTGTAAGGGTAAAAATATCTTTTCTTGTTAAGTGCATGGCAAGGGGCGGCGAGGAATGTTCTGGACCATTTTGACTCTTCATGATCGGGCCGCCGTGAAGGTTGCTAATCGGGCCGTCATTAGAGTTCCCTTGGTTTCAAACTTATCTTCTCGCCATGACATGTTCTAGTAAATCAGGCATATCTTCCTGATGGCTAAACGAAATAACTTGATTTCACTTTTAGGAGAAAGATGACTTTTACATCTTTTCATAAACACCAAGCTTGTTAAAATGTGAGGTACGAAAGTTCTTCAAAAGTGTCACGTACTGCAAAGCTCTAAATTTGTTCTGAAACGTATTTTTCTTGTCTTTTGATCATTTTTACTATAAAACCTATAAAACCTTCTTGAAACCTAAAATACTTGATTTTAGACATTAAAACTTTGAAATCATATCAAACTCTTCTTAAATGCATACAAAAACTATAATTAAAATAGATAAAATAATAATGTTATCAATCGTTTGTCGGTCATTTTAGCCTGTTGCATGCACCACCACGTGGCGTGGGAGGCTTGCCTAACAAGGTCTCCACAAACGCCCAAACATGTGTCCACAACTCCCACAAGAAATAGGGAGCTTTAGTCGCCAAATCTTTTTCTCTCTCTTCTGCCCGCTCGTCGCTGTACACATGGCGGTTGGTCAGGAAACTGGAAGGTCCATGTTCACTGTACTCGACTCCTTCTCTCTCTTCCGTGACGTGCTAATCCCAAAGCTGAGTCCGTTAACTGCCTTCTCCTTCCTCTTAATGGGCTAAATCTCCATTTTAAGCCTTTTAATTATTTCTTTTAAGGCCTAATTCTTCTCATAAGCCTTTTCTTCTTCTCTCGATCTTGGCCCAATAATTCTTCTTATCTTTTTAACAACACGGTCCTTATTCCCTCGGTTAACACCATTTGACGGTTAGGTCTTTCTCGCGTATGCCTTCGGTTCTACGCTCGTTGGCTTATCGTCCTTTCCCAATTCTCCTCATTGGTCCAGTCTTCTTTCGGAGTTCTTATTCCCCTCCTGTCGTAAAAATATTCTTAGTTTCCAACAATGCCTTCTTGGTTACTTGACATAGTCCTCCCTCGGCACCATTGTTTCCTTCGAATTTCCTTGGAGATCCCTCGGTCATTCCTTCTCTTTTGTCTTTAATTGTCTTTTCAAGTCTCTTCCAAGCCTTCCAGACAATGAATTTCGCTTGGTCATCTACTTTCAAACATGGGTCACTACACCATCACTTTGTTTAGTGGATTCCATGTCCACTCCCGGTCCATGGACCCACCTGACTTAGTGGTTCCCACGTCCATTTTGGTCTATGGACCCACTCATATCTGATGGTTGGTATACTATGTCTTAGAGGCTTTAAAGACTTGTTTACCATCTCTACAAATTAGCAAATGATTTTTCCCTGTGTTTTGTCCTCGCTCGCATAATTTAGACAAGCGCTTCCCAGAAATTCACTCATAATGAGACTACTCTAGTTCAAGCATGCTTAGTTATGAAATTCTCTCATAACCGCTGACCGAAAAAATAATTGCACTTTGGTTATATAAGGGGCCAAATCAATTCTTGTAAACCTCTCCACAAACAGGGGTATAACAAATCTAAACCCTAAATTTTTATTTATAAATCCAACCAACGTATATAATTTTGTTTAATTTAAAATTAAAATCACAATTTTTGATTGAAAGCTAAATTGATATTTAAACTCATTTAATAAAAAGACAATACATGGTCAACGATTTTGTTCACTTCTCTTACATTCTTTAATTCAGGCTATCCCTTTAAGTAGTTGTCCGCAAGAGAATTCCATGGGGTGGCACTTTACAAAGTCTGGCAAATATACGATCAAATCAGGGTACGACACCGCGCGGTTGGGTGTCCCCAGCGCTTTCAAAGCTGGTCCGGATATCACCTCTCTTCTAGCCGGGGTTTGGAAAGTTTGGTGTCCACCTAAATTAAAACATTTCATGTGGCAAGTTCTTACTGGTTGTATTTCTGTTTCGGCGAACATAAAACGGCGTGGTTTTGTTTGTGATATTGGTTGTTCGAGGTGCGGGGCGGAGGAAGAAACTATTAATCATTCTCTTTTCCTCTGTCCGCCAGCACGTCAGGCCTGGGCTCTGGCCCATGTAACGGTGGGTCGCAGAATTTCCTGATAGAGTCGACTTATGCTAATGTTGATCATTTCCTAGGACGGAATAATCCGGGTTCACAGGTTAAAATTTTCCCTTGGCTCATGTGGTACATTTGGAAAGCACGAAATGCTAAGGTCATTGAGAATAGAGCGGAACATCCTGATGAAGTGGTGAGGTTGGCAGAAGGGGAGGCGTCCTCTTGGCTTCAGGCTCAGACGGAGGTTAGGGACTTGGTGGGTCCATCCCCTATTCCCCTATCTTCTCGGACGTCTCGGGGGAGTATTGCTTCTCTCCCTTTGGTTTTTTCGGGGTATCGATGCTTTGTTGACGGCTCTTGGAAAGAGTTCAATATTTTTTCAGGTGCAGGATGGTGTTGTACTTCTGTACAGCGAGAGTCCCCTTTGCTCGGAGCTACCAATTACAGGCGCAGTCTTTCCCCGCTACACGCTGAAGTTGAAGCATTTATGTGGGCCATGCGATGTATGATTGGTCATGATTTTCGGGATGTGACTTTTATTACGGACTGTTCTGACTTGGTGAAGATGGTGTCTTCTCCACAAGAATGGTCGGCCTTCGCACTGTACCTAGACGACATAAAGATGGACAGAGAGGAGTTTTCTTCTTTTTCTTTAATTTATGTTTCTCGTAATGCTAATGTTAGGGCGGACACCTTGGCACGCCAAGCGCGCGCAAGTCCGCACCATGTTTTGTTTGTAAACGATTTCCCACAAAATTAGTTCGTTTGAGCTAATTGTCTTGTCGACAAAAAAAAAATACTTAAAATAAAATTTTTTAACCATATCCCGACCGTGATTGGTAGCTTTTCACGAGGATGAGTGTCACAAAAGATAACTCAGAAAATACAATTATAGAAAAGTAGACTAAACCGTAAATGTTGTAAAACACTTAAGTGGACTCCATTAGACCGGCCCATTTACTGTCCAGCCCATTGGGTACTTAGGTCCAGCTCATTAGGCCCATGGCCAATGGCCCATTCATACTTTGTATTTCCTATTCTGTTTTAGACTTAGGGCTACTCCTAACCCTATAAATATGTAACCTCCTTCGATCATAATGAATAAGACAAGAGAATTTCTCCCTTCGGATTCTCTAGTTTACAACACGTTATCAGCACGATAGCCTCTAAGGCCAGCTGAGAAAACCCTTACCCTAAAACCCTAAAACCGCCGCGCACAAAACCCTAAAACCGCCGCACATCTCACCCTAAAGCAGCCGCCGATCTTTTTCTTTCCTAAACACCCTAAAACCACCTCTTATTCCTTCATCGTCTTCGAGAATCTCTCTTGATCTCGAAGTTCTTTCTGATACACAAGCATCCTTAGCTTGTGATCGAAGTTTCCCTCAAAACCCTATCGAGGTTTGTGGTTACTTGATTCGGGGGTGAACTCGCGTACGCAGAGCTGATCGATAGCAGTACGATAGCGGTACGAGGAGCTGATCGATAGCGATACACGAAGCTGATCGATAGCGATACACGAAGCTGATCGATAGCGGTACGAGAAGCTGATCGATAGCAACACGAAGCTGATCGATAGCGATACACGAAGCTGATCGATAGCGGTACGAGAAGCTGATCGATAGCGATACACGAAGCTGATCGATAGCGGTACAAGGAGCTGATCGATAGCGATACACGAAGCCGATCGATAGCGGTGCGAGGATCCGATCGATAGCGGTACAAGGATCTGATCGATAGCGGTAAACAGGCGGTACGCGGATCTGATCGAGAGCAGTCCGGAAGCATCCGAGAGCAGTCCGGAAGCATCCGAGAGCAGTCCGGAAGCAACCGAGGGCAGTCCGGAAGCATCCGAGAGCAGTCCGGAAGCATCCGAGAGCAGTCCGGAAACATCCGAGAGCAGTCCGGAAGCATCCGAGAGCAGTACGGGATCCGGACGAGAACAGTACGATATTCCGGACGAGAGCAGTACGGGATCCGGACGAGAACAGTACGATATTCCGGACGAGAGCAGTACGGGATCCGGACGAGAGCAGTACGGGATCCGGACGAGAGCAGTACGTGAGCGGGACGAGAATCAGGTCGATAGCGATACGTGGATCGAGGTTCGCGGTCCGGTACGTGAGCGGTTCGGGATCCGTTCGTTGGCGGCAGTAGCAGTTCCTGTTCGAGGTTCGTGGTTCGCGATCAAGGGAAAATCTGAGGTCTTTAGCTCCCAGATCAATTCCAGTCAACCCCAAACGGTGGATGGTAAACAATAATTAAATCCCCTTGGAACCTATGAAATCGAATCTGATTTTAAATTTAATGGAACCCTAAAATCTACAAGTAGACAATCAACAAACAAATTCTTATTTTCCTAAAATCCTAAAACTTAAAATCGGATTGCATAGGATTGATAGATTGTTTGTGAAATTGAACCAAAAGATATCAAGCTTGAATTTGGTTAATTTAAATTGTCTATGATTGCTTGATTGATTGTTGCATAAGAACCTAGAATTAAATTGTTGGATTCATAAGAAAGAAATAAATCAAACTGTTCTAGGATATTAAAACATGGATCATTCATGCATCATAAGTATAAAATCGAATCATGTATAGGGTGTTATAGATTCGTTTATTAAATAATGATCAAGCTGCATGAACCCTAAAAATCGAATTTGATAGTTTGTTTTAGGGCTGATAGAATCAAACCTAGTTCCCATTAGTAAAAGGAAATTTTGCTAAGATAAAAGGAAACTTAAGAAAAAGGAAATTTGCTAAAAGGAAATCATGCTAAAAGGAAATTGTTGCATGCATGCTAGTTCCTATCTAGGTTTGTTGTTCCTCATGCATAATAAAGCCACGAAATTGAGTATAATAAAGGCATGGTTCGGTCTTAAACACCGCATGGCCTAAAGATTAATTATGATGGCATGTTTCGGTCTTAAATACCGCATGACCTAAGTTCAAAATTATGAATAAAGGCAAGGCATGTTTAGGTCTCAAATACCGCATGACCTAAGACTAAAATGATTCCATGGTTCGGTCTTAAACACCGCATGGCATGATCCAAAATTAATAACATGGTTCGGTCTCAAAAACCGCATGATATAATCGGGTGCATGTTTTGTAAAATCTAAGGACCTATGTGAGTGTATTAAAGATGATAATGATTGCACTAAGAATATATATACAAGGTGATTATGCATATGCACCATCACCTTACTGAGAGTCTCAATAATCAGTACCTCACCATAGAAAATCCTATTGACCTTTGGACAGAGTTGAAAAACAAATATGGACACCAACAGATGGTGCTCCTACCAAAGGCTCAATTTGATTGGAAAAACCTAAGGATCCAAGAATTCAAATACTTGGAATGAGTATAACTCAGAGCTTTTAAGATTGTCTCTATCCTAAGGTTGTGTGGTACTAAGGTTACTAAGAAAGAACTGCTAGAGAATACATTCTCTACTTTTCACACTAAAAGGTTTAAGACCTATGCAGACCTCATCTCTTGTTTGCTACTTGCTGAGCAAAAACAATGAGCAATTATTAATGAAAAGTGCAATGAAGCTCACAAGGTTAACATTACAAAGAAAAATCCTCAAGAGCCTAAAAGAGCCAAAAGAGACTAAGGTCTCTAACTATGTCCATAGGGACAAGTGTGGCCGTGGCCAAGGAAAAAGTGGACGTGGTGGTCCTGGTCGTGGGACTTACCAATGATATAATTATGATGGTCAAGGCCATATAAACCGATTAGGCTTCGGCCATGGTCGGGGAATAGGCCGCGGGTTACTTAAACCGCAACATAAGACCAAAGTCCACTTGTAATAATTATGGTATATAAAACCATTAGATAAATACATACAGAACTCTTAAGCACCTTGTTGATCTCTATTAAGAGAGTTTGAAAATAAAGAAAATAAATCCAGAAACTAACCTGGTTCATCTCGATGGTAAAGGAAATTTAAACCATGAGAAAGATGACTAAATTGGATTATGAGATTTGTAATTGCCTAAAGAAAATAATTAAACTCATGTGGTGTATTAATTTAATTTCTATGCTTTGCATTTGATTGAATTATTATTTTGGTTTAAATTCAATTTTATTTCCTTCAATATATATTAAAACATAAAATCTTGTCCATTATTGGAAATGGCTAAGGACAAGAACATAAGTGTGGTGGATAGTGGATTAAGCCACACAAATTTTGAAAAATACCAATATTAGCAAAGATAAGCGGGTATAGCAAGCCTAAGTGAAGGCTACGGCCAGGCATATATTTTATGGCACACATTTGAACTAAGTGATGCTTTATATTCACCCAGCTCTAAGAGAAGCTTATTGAGCTTTAAGGAAATTCATTTGAATGGTTCCTATGTTAAAATAAAGGGTGAAGGAAACAGAGAGTTCCTATATATTGAAATCACCCAAGGACATGAGAAAGTCCTAGAGCCTATACCTGTACTAGCCACTGGTTTCACTGCTAGGATTAAAATGATAGAGGCTAATATGGCAATGAACAAAATGTTCAATGATTCACTTTATGGCATGACCGGACTGGCCATCCGGGTTCTAGCATGATGCGTAAGCAGATATTAAAATGGGCACACTCATAAAGAGAGAAGAGTTATTCCTAAGAATCTCAAGTGTGTAGCATGTACACAAGGAAAACTCATTATAAGGCCATCACCAGTAAATAAATAAATTATCCACTTAAGACTATAAGTCTAGATAGTGCTGGTGAATTTATATCCCAAGTGTTTAAATAATAATGGTATGTCCATGGGGGGGAGTGTGGACCACCCTGTGGCACATGAACATACAGAGAATGGATTAGATGAAATCCTTCATTAAACATTCTTCGGCCATCACTCATGAGGTCGAAGCTTCCTGTGTCGGCTTGGGGACACACAATATTACATGCAGTAAAGCTTATACGCATCAGGCCATCTAGTGAGAATAGAATATTCACCATCCCAATTACTAACGGGTCATGAGCCAGACATATCCCATCTCAAATATTATTCGGGTGTGCCGTTTATATTGCATCATCACAGAGAACAAGAATGGGATCCTAAAGAGAGGATGGGAATATATGATGAATATGATTCTCCCACCATTACTAAGTATCTTGAGCCAAGGGTGATTTATTTATGTGGCCAGATACACGGATTGTCACTTAGTTGAATCCGAGTTTTCTATGTTGGGTGGAGAGATAAACAAGCTGGTCAAAGAAAATATTATGGAATCAAACATCCTTAAATTGGCAAGATCCTCGGACTCTAGCCTATGATGCAGAGGTCCAAAAGATTATTTATATGCAAAAGCTAGCTAATAAATTGCCAGATTCCTTTTGACCCAAAGAGAATAAGAAAATCGTACATACCAGCTTGTAATGCACCAGTACGTATTGATGTTCAAAAGGAACACAATAATCAAGTTGCTACAGATTCTAAGTAGACCAATATGTTCCATAGAAAAGAACCTTCGGAAATTTAAGAAAGGTGCAAAGGAAACCGAGGTTAAGAGAAAAATATAGACATGGCCGCGGAAAATCCTAAGGCACCAACAATGAGGTTTGGGACGCTAAACCTCAAGGTCCTGATGGTATTGATAATAATGAGAGCTCCATAAACTATATCATGTCTAGAATAAAATGGAACTGCAAAGATGTCGACATAAATAAAATATTTGCATGCAAGGTAGCACTTGAACTAAATGAGGATCAGAAACTCACGTCTATGTTAGAGTGCACTCAAAGTATAGATTGGCTAAAATAGAAAGAAGCCATTGACGTGGAGTTAAACTCTTAGAAGAAGAGGAATGTGTTTGGTCCGACCTTAAGGACAACACTTGATATAAAACCAGTTGGACATAAGTTGGTCTTTGTAAGAAAGAGAAATGAGAGTAATGAAAGCGTGAGTTAAGACACGGCTTATAGCACAAGGATTCTCTCAAAGACCAGGAATAGATTATGAGGAGACTTACTCCCTGTGATGAATGCAACGACTTTAATAAGTCTGGCTATATAAAAGAAAAACTGGATTTACGGTTTATGGATGTTAAAACCGCATACTTACATGGTCCACTGGAAAATGAAATTTATGAGATTACCAGAGGGTATAGAGCTCAAAGATAAGAGTGGTTCTCGAGAAAATACTGCATAAGGCTAGACAAATCCCTTATTGGACTGAAACAAAATGGGTGTATATGGTACAATAGATTGAGTAAGTACCAAGCCAAAGAGGGCTATAAGAATGATCCCATCAGTCCATGTTTTTAGAGAAGTTTGCAAACAAAGGGTTTGTAATCATAGCAGTGTATATGGATGATTTAAACATCCTTGGAACCCCTGGTTAATCGCCCAAACAGTAGAAAGAATTTTAAATAAAAGGCCTAGGCAAGAGAGAAAGAAAATTCTGTTTGGGGTTATAACTTGAGTACATAAAAGATAGAATCCTTGTGCATCAAATGGCATATATAGAAAAGTACTCAAGAGGTTTAATAAGGACTAAGCTCACCCATTGACTAGCCCAATGGTTGTAAGGAGCATTGATTTGGATAAAAGATCCATTGGTCCAAAGAAGGACAATGAGGAAGTTCTCACTCCTGAAATGCCATAACTCAGTGCTATAGGAGGGTTAATGTCTTGGCTAGCCACACTAGACCAAACATAAGTTTTGCCGTGAACCTCCTAGTAAGAATTAGTTCTTGACTAACCCAAAGGCACTAGAGTGAAATTAAGTATTTGACATGTTACCTACAAGGTATTTTAAATTTGGGTTTATATTATACTAACTATAACAAAGAAGGTTTTAGTTGGTATTGCTAATGCAGGTTATAACAAAGAAAGTTTAAGTGTGTATGGTCGAAAACAAGGAAGCTACGGTCATACATGAGGACAATACCGCCTGCATTGCACAGCTCAAGGAAGGTTACATCAAGGGAGATCGGACAAAGCATATACTACTCAAGTTCAATCATGCGACAACTCAGCCGATCTCTTCACCAAAGCATTAAGGAAGCTCGCGCACCAGATTGGAATGCGGAGGCTTAAGGACTTGGAGTGATGTTTGGAACAGGGGGAGCAATGTGTGCTGTACTCTTTTTCCTTCACCAAGGTTTTGTCCCACTGGGTTTTCCTGGTAAGGTTTTAATGAGGCAGCATCCCCTAAGCACATTGCAGCGATCCCATCCAACATAGGCACGGTCATATCGTCCAAGGGGGAGTGTTGTAAAACACTTAAGTGGACTCCATTAGACCGGCCCATTTACTGTCCAGCCCATTGGGTACTTAGGTCCAGCCCATTAGGCCCATGGCCAATGGCCCATTCATACTTTGTATTTCCTATTCTGTTTTGGACTTAGGGCTACTCCTAACCCTATAAATATGTAACCTCCTTCGATCATAATGAATAAGACAAGAGAATTTCTCCCTTCGGATTCTCTAGTTTACAACAGTAAATATTATTTCTACAAGTTGAAAAATGCGTATTTAGTAACATATTGTCGATAACTATTTGCCTACGTGTAGGGTTCTTTTGGCGTATTAAGTAACATATTGTAATTAATTAACATATTTTTTTTCAGTTTAGGAAATGACATTTTAAACATAAATAATTTACCAAATAGACAAATTAAATTTAAAACTAGATAATGGCCCGTGCTACCCAGCGCGGGAAATTTTTTATTTCGTTATTTGTTTTTATTTGTTAAGATTATGATTATGTGGTATCATTTGTGTACATGTTATATAATATAGTACAATATGATGAGTTTTGAATCATAGTAAACTATTAATAGGTAGGTTTGGAAACTAATAACGTTACCTGTATTCGACCTGTTACTCAGCTCATACCCGTCTCGAAAAAAGGTATCCACGGTTTGAGGGTCGAGTTAAGGATATTATAATTATATTATTTGTGAGTAAGGATTGAGTATCGCGTATCAATTTAATTTTTGATACCCGTGCTATTACCCGTCTCATTATCCATTTTGTTATCTAACCTGTTAATATATATTAATATTTTGTAGTATTATCATTTATTAATAATATATATATATATATATATATATATAATAGAATAAAAGGTAAAGCCTAAATTCAACTTAGCTTTATTTTTACAGAAAAATGATTGTTATTTTGTAGATTTTGTTATTATATATGATTGACCGTGCCGCATAACTTTTTTTGTTTTTATAAAATTATATTATTATGCACTATAATTATTTGACACATTATATAATACGTGTTTTTTTGAGTCATATTATAATACTAATTATTTTTTTGTATAATATAAAATAAATACATATGATGGACTATGTAAGTATTTGAATTAGCAGGTGATGTAATCTACTTCGAAGAGGTGAAGTAGTATTATTTTCCCAATTGCAAAAGTTTTTGATTTTATGTAATTATATTGTTAGGGATTTAATTAATTTCCATTGTATATGGGTCCATTTTCCTATCGTCCATGTTCAGTCCATTGATACCACGGTCCAGACACATCACGAATTTGAAGAAAAAATTTTATTCTTTTTTTTTCAATCCGAGTTTCGGAGGCAGCCGAAAATCTTCACCTCTTTTCTTTGCATATCCAAGAATTCGATTCCAAATTTTTTAAACTTGATCACCGCAGGTCATTATCATAATGACAGGAAAGAAGTCTTGACCCGGGCCGTGAGTCCGTGACCAAGTCTTGACACATTCTTCTCCATTTTCGAATGAAATAATAAAATGCTTATGTCGTGTTAAATCATGTTAGTTCTGCTATGAAATTCCTATGATATATTTCATTTGTGGTGTTCATTAGCATTCAAAATTGGTCTATATTTAATTATCACTTAACAAATGTAAATTAGTCAGCCAAATATAAAATGCTTTCGTCGTATGGGGTGATGTTATATTAATATTAACTGTTTGTGATTTGTAACAAATGATGATTTAATATAATAGGTCATTTTTAGTTGCTATTTATTAGGGTGTGTCCATATCTGGTTACAACAAATTAATATTAAAATGTGGTTATTATATTTTGTAATTTAATATAGTGGCATTTTGTGTAATATACTACATAGAGTAGGGTTATTTGTTTAAAGGGTTGCTTAAATAATATAATAGAGATATAGAAGGGCCTTGGCAAATGTTTTTTTCCTTAACTATTTTTATTTCACGAGAGTGTCAACCACCAATGTTAAAATTCAGAATTCACCATGGGCAGCTGCAACCTCTCCTCATAAGACATCCACCTTCAGTTTGACAAATTGTCATAAAGTATCGTAGAATTAATTACGCATCACTTGAAATAATAACATAACATATCCAAAACAAGATAATATATCGTAGAGCTACTTTCTCAATTAAGATGAGATCACTGTAGTATTTAGGAATTAAATCCACAAAAAAATCTAAACTCACACAATAGATTTATAAATTTTTAATTATGCTAAACATAAATATTGTAATTAAATTGTAAGATGAAAATGGAAAATAAAAGAGCTGTAAATCAATGAAAATAAATGCTAGGCCTAGAGAAATTCTCTGGAAATCATGAAAAATCATATCAAGCAATTAAGCAAGCGTGAGTCAATAATTAAGTACCATTCTTGAACTCTTAACAAAACTGTAAAATAAATTAATTTTGACAGCAAATATTATCTAAGTTTAAAACCCGAAAATCCAAATATCTTTGCAAAATTCAAGTTAAAAACCAGCTTTAAAAACGAGTTTAGTTTGTTCACACAATTACTAAACAAGGTCAGCCCTTACTTGATCACAGAGCGAAGAAGGTCCTCCGAGTGCTAAATAAGACTGCAATTTTCCTTCCTGAGTGACACTTGTATCAACAGCCATGGGTACCTTATTCGTTAAGCCGGAAACTTGATGACATTCCCAATAGAAAGCTTTGATAAGACGGTATGAATGTCGCGCTGTACGAGACAATATCTCAGCAGCTGCAAATTTATCCAGAGCCACTTCCACCTGAATACATTATAATGTCTTTAACACCTCCAACACCCACAGAGTGCAGCGTAGAACAGCTAAAATCTGCATGTCTGTAGGCGGAAAGGCGTCCTGAGTATGATATAGAACTTGCCCCTTATTATCTCTTGCGACCCATGCACCACCAAACAGGGAAGAACTGTTACGCCACGAAGTACCAATATTACATTTAACATTGCCTACCACTAGTTTCCTCCATTTCACCTCCAGGATAGACTTTTGCACTTGCCATTTTGTGCTCCAACGATAAGTGATATATCATAATTTTTAGGTGTTTTTAGCCATGATATAAGTCTCATTTATAGAGACTTTTTGGTGTGTTTAGAGTCTTTTTGAGTCTTTGCAGGTTTGGAAACCTCTTGGACTTATTTGTAACTTTTGGAGCACTTTGAAGCATTTAGAAGAGTTATGCCGAAGAAACGAACTCAGTGACCAATATTGGTGTAGAGCATCGATCGATGAAGCCCCTGATGTCGAACGGCACATTATTTTGAAGGCAATTGAATTTCCCATCTTTTTGAAGTTCAGAAGATTCCCAAATTCGGCCCAGAAGTTTTCCTTATTTGTAATTAAGATCCAAGTCGTGTTTTACACTATATATAGGATTTTTAAGTCATTGCTTAGACTTATGCTTAATTTTTCCTGCAACTTTTGAGAGAGAGGTTTTTAGAAAGCTTTTGGAGAGAAGAATCAAGACTCTTTAAGAGAAGATTCAGAACTCCTTTACTCCTTCTATTTATTTCTTAATGATATTTATTTTATTCATGATATTTGTTTTATTCACAATTTCTGAGTACATCTCTTGTTAGGTTAGGGTTTTCAAAGGAATGTATGAATTGTTAGGTTATCAGATTATTAGGATAATATCTATAGAGTTCCTCATCTAGATTGGTTATTGTGTATTCTAGAGTAGCAAGAGCAACCTAAAATCTGATCTTATGTTAATTGTAAGACATGTGAGTGTTATCGATTTCTTGAAATAATCTTAAATGAGCAAAATACCTTTTTGTAAAGAGTTTTGGTTTAGGGAATTTGTGAACTTATCAAACCTGAATTTAAAGCTAGTTTAATCATTAGGATTTGCTAAGAGATTTGGAATTTTAGTTTTTAGAATTAGATAATTTTCGCAGCGAGAGCTGGTTAATTTTACCATTGTGATTTGAGTTCAAGAGTTGTTCTTAATAAATCCTAACAATTATTTAATCAGATTTTCTGAATTTTTTGAGAATTTTCCTGAGCCCATTTTCTGTCATATTGAATACTCTTGTTTTAATTTCTCTTACTGCTTTCTATTTCAATTTCAATATTTCTTCTTGTTTAGCATAATTGAAAGATTATTAATTCTATTGTGTGAGTCTAGAGTCCTTGTGGATTTGATCCCTAAATACTACAGTGATCTCTTAATTTGAGAGAGTAGCTATAAGGTAAATGTGAGCATATCAATAAGGTCAGAGATTTGTGTTGCTAGCCACTGAGAGGACTCCTGATAAGCTTTTTCCGCCAACTCCCTTATATCCCCTTGTTTCCCTTAGAAAACAAAATTGTTCTGCCACTTCCATATACCCCACAACAGCCATGGAATGTTAGCACATATCTCCTCAGGAGAATTCAAATCCTGCATAACGCACACCAAATGTTCCCAATTATTTTCCAAGTCATGACCGGAGAAACCACCAATTGGTGATGAGACATTAGCTAGCGCATAAGCCTGTCTGGCCATAGTACAATCAAACAAGCTGTGAAAAATTGTCTCCTAACTATGTCCACAAACCACATATCTTAAATCAACCGTAAGACCTCTTGAAGCCAAACGCCCAGACACTGCTAAGGCATCAGACTTCTTGAAGCCAAACGCCTAACATTCTCCATAAAAACGTGTTGATCTTTGGTACAGTCTTTAAACTCCATACCTTTGCCTTAAGTGGAGTTGCCTTTTCCGTATATTCTAAACGAGTTTCATATAAAAATGGCAGTGTTCTGACTAACCAGTAGCCACTTTATAACATATAAGCCCCAAAATTTGTATATGACCAAATAAACCGATCTGTTTGAGAACCCTCAATGGCCATAGAGAGAATCTTTCTTGCATCATCAGGCGGAAACAACTCTCTAACTTTCTAATTGTCCCGCTGGCCATTAACTGGATCCCTAAGCGCTGCCATCTTCAAATTCACATAAGAAAATGTTTGTAAGCGGTAGGGTGTCCTAGGATTCTTCTCAAAGAGCCATTTTTCTTTTCAAACAAACAGATCAAGACCATTCCCTACTGTCTTCAGCAGCCAATGTTTCGATAAATTCTGACCATGCAGGATGCTCCTCCACGCATAATTGCCTTGAGCCAGAGCCACACTCTAAGAAAAATGTTCTTAAGAAATACCTACTTTTATAGAAACGAGCTACCAATGAGTCTGGGTTATAGAGGATTCGCCACGCCTGTTTGACAAGAAATGCCTGATTAAAATCTCCCTTAAACCCCATACCATTTTCAGACTTTGAGCGACACATTTTAGACCAAGCAATCCAAGCTATCTTTCTCTTCCCTTGAAAAAACTCCACCAGAACTCACGCGTAGCACTTGTGATCTTTCGACATAAGTTCTTACTTAATCTGAAGCAAGACATCACATACACCGGTAATGCCATGGCTACAAACTTCAACAACACCTCCTTACCACCTAAGGATAATGTATTAGCATACCAGCCATGTAATCTCTTCCAGAGGTTATCCCCAACTAAGGATAGTAAAGCCTGTTAAGAGCCACTAAAACACTCTAGTAAACCCAAGTAAGAGCCTGTTCCACCCTCCTATGTGATCCCCAATGTCTGCTTGACCTGCTGCTTAACTGGATCAGTTGTCTTGCTCCCAAAAGTGATGGCAGATTTTCCAAAGGTTATGATCTGACCGGACTCCTTAACATATAACGTGAAAAACCCCAACCCGTTTTTTTATGTGTCCTAATATCTAGTGATCTCATACTCACTAGCAGCCTACCTCAATCAATAACAAACATCGCATAAAACATAACCAATCCAATAAACGAATAATGAATAATGAATAACTTATACCAATTCCAGCAATCCTAACATATATTCTAGACAACTAAGTTACAATCTAGCAACCTATCAAAGATACATAACAAACAATCGAGCCTCTAGAACATCCTCCTCTTCATAGTCTCGATCCCACGGTCAAACTTTCCCTTTATCTGCACCACAATACATATGAGATGCTTGAGTATTTTATAAACACTCAGTGAGGCAATCCGCCCATCTACTGGGTCATACGCAAAAGCAACTGAGATTCCAATGTTAAACAAGCAACAAACAAACACAAAAAAACCTCGGAATCAAGTATCAGCCGCTGCTGAAAAGGATTGGTGTCGACCGACACTGTCTCTCATTGTTGATCGACACTCCTCCTTGGTGTCGACCGAAACCACCTCTTGGTGTCAACTGACACCCTTCCTCGACCAGGAAACCCTTAATCCGACACTTGCAAAGTCTCCGTGCCGTCAACATCTTGGTGTCAATCGACACCGACTCTCAAAGTCGAAAGTCGTAGATCCGCTTTCAAAATCCTCAAAATTATCCAAAACTCACCCAAAAGTCTTGGAAACTCATGGGAACCAACAATTAACCACAAATATGCAAGGAAACAACACAAACAGCCACAAAACAAGCAAAAAAAAAAAAGGACTCTCAGGCTTAGATCAGCCATGGTCATCCACTCACCTCTTTGCAGGAAGTTTCTAACCCAAAGCAACGAATCCAACACCTTGAAAGGATTCTCCTTCTTTCCTCGTAAAAGATCTTGACTCCACAGCAACATATCTCACCACACAAGCCAAAAAACTCACAAAAACTCTAAATTCTCAAACGTTCTCTTTCTCCCTCTGTTTCTCTCTGAAAACGACAATAAGCGGCTTTTCCCAAAACCCTCACGTCGATTCCACTTAAATATATCGGTTAGGGACTTCAACTGAACCAAACCAAACCAAAACAACAATTTAAATCAACCCGAGCAGAGGCTAAGTGGTCTCATATCCATCATTTTGTTTGCATTATCCTTGTTAGGTATAATACGAATTAGAGTGTGATTCCAATCCTGAGGGAAGCTACCTGTTGCAAAGAAAGCTTGCACTTTTGTAGTAATGTCAGAACCAACTATTGCCAAATAACCTCTAAAGAAAGGACACATCCAACCATCAGCTCCTAGAACACTGTCAACCTTAATATTAAACGCAACCTTTTTAATCTCTTGCGCTGTTAGTGGAGCTGTAAGCAGTTGATTCATATCCTCCATTACCCGCGTCCCCATGCCCACCTAAAGCTCATCAAAACTAGCAGGATTGGACGACTTAAAAGATCTGTAAAATATTGTACCGAAATGTCACCCTTAAACCCTTTGTCAAACACTCGTTCCCATTCTTATCAAATAGGGAATTGAGATGATTCTTCGATAGCCATGGAAGAACGCTTTGATCTTATCACCTGCCTGAAGCCATGATTCACGACAAAAGATATATATAAAACACCATAGAGCCTTGAGTCACATGTGTATCAATACATGTCGCATTCGATTGCAACACCTGCACTTTGTAGAGATCCTTCCAAAACAGAGCCAAACCACCACTCAAACCAACTGGATCCAGAATGTGAACGTGATCATACACCATCCACTCTTTAACACCCATAATATGATCACTGGAGTTTTTTTGTCCACGTGGAACTAAAATTATGGATAATGCTCATGACGCATTTCATTTAGACGTCTAACGAGGTGCTCCCTATTCCTTGGCAGTTCCAACTGATCACACTCATTGAGAATTGGGTGGTTTTTGGAAAATCACCAAACCAGTTCTTTTAAAATCGCAATTAGACCAACCTTCTTTTCCTTCACCAGCCACCTCAAAAGATTCACTATGTGCCATCGCCCGAGTAGACTACTAATTCAAATTCTCTCCCAACCTAGAGTATATTTTCAAGCATTTTGATGATACTTCACTCTCCTCTTTCTTTTAGGGATTGCTGCAACTTGTACACCCCCCCTAACATCTTTAGGTGTATCGACAGACTCACTTTGAGAGTTAGAGTTCATATTATTTTATCTGCACTTCTAAGAGGAAGACTTCTTCAGATATCGACCCTTCTTACCACTGATGCTCCCTTTATTACCATCTTAATTCCCTACACAAAATCCTGTAGAACTAGCCATCGCCAATGCATCTGCATTACTTTACAGGACCTTTGAATCAACTCTGCTGTTAATCAAGTGTAAAGTTTACACCTGCCCTAAATCACCTCCCAGTCTATTGGCCACAATTGCCAGGGAATTATTCCTAGTTGCATCTAAAGCAAGGGAGACTTCATCCAATATGTTATGTAGGTACTCAAAAACAGGACCTTTCCCTCTACCAACACTTTGTGTTAATGTGGGCGGACCTTCCAAACGCAACAATACATTTTGGATACATGAATCTGATGCAATAGAATCTAGTGTTATACGTAGTATCTATTTCCTCTGACTTGCCAATAAAGGATCCCTTGAAATCAAGGACTTCTGCATCTCAGCTAGAACCTCTAGAATGACCACATTAGATTTAGGTGGGAACCCTGGTGGAATTTCTTGTTGCATTAGCGGTAGTATTGCACTAGCTAAGTCTGTAGGGAAACGATTATCCCGAGTGGATCCTCTCATAGCACCTTCCAAACCATAATTTGTCCTGACTAGATCCTTACCCCTATTATCTTTCGGGAAAAAAGGGCATTTTATTTTCTCATGGGTGAGCCTCAAGCAGTGGAAATATCTTTTGTGTACTCTTTCATACTCAATCTTCTCACCACCAGATCTCCCTTTGGTAATTGAATAGACTTTGTTTTGACCAAAGGATTCAAAACATCAAAGTTCACCTTTACTTGAACAAAGGCATTTTACTGGGACTTCTCCGGATCAAAACACATTTCCTTAACCTGTCCTATCCTTCCGGAGACAGCCTCAATGGTTTTAAATATAAGATAGTTTGCCCAAATCTTGCTCAGTCGAATCCACACCGGGAAGGTCTTAAGAAATTTTGTCGGCTGGATCTTTACCCTGCGCTCTAATATCATTCCCCATTCATCAAAGTTCTAGAAACATGTCTTCAAAACACTCTCCAAATCACTTTGCAAATAGAAAATGAACTGAAACGTATCATTAGACAACGCGATGCCTCTCACCCGCTCATACACTCCCCAAACATGTGGCATCTTCATTATCATCTTGGCCATCTTCTGACACTCCGGGTTCAACCATCTCCCCAACACACTCGTCCTGCACTCAACTGCGACTCCAAAATTACCTTCTTCAATTAGAATCACAGGATTGTCGTCCAAAATCAACAATGCTTTCATAGCCAGATTCAGACTCCCATGAGCAGCAACAGGTCAGCTAAAAAGTCACCTCCACAGATGAAAACTCGTAAACACAACGGTGGCGAAGTCAAGACTTTTAAATCATTTGAAGTAGATTTGAAAAGACTGTGAGAATATTTGCCAAATATCCATTGAAGCGATATGATTTTCGAGATCTTCTGATATCCCAAGGAAATCGCGATACGTTGCTGCATTTTCTCGACAAAACTAGGGTTTATGTGGGTATTGAAAGATTCTAAATGAGATAGAGGGACCTAAGCAATAAAATATGATTCAAAAAGATTTTAAGTTTGTCAGTTTCATAATGATATTTCAAGATATACTGTTTAGAGTTTAATTTTTAAAATAGTGTTATTTATAAAAAAATAATATAATATGACATGTTCAGTATAAAAGTAAAATGTATTTTGTGCTATTGTGAAAAATTATTTTTTAAATAATTCATAAATAACAAAATCTATACTATAAAAGAAACGGGCATAACATATTCTTTGACAGAAAAAATAAATATAGTATTAATAAGCATATGTGGATGTACATATAAAATAAAATAAAGGGAATTTCATTAGAAATGACATATTCAAAACAAATTTGTGCCAAATTTCACTAACTTTCATTTTCGAAAATGTTATTTCCCAATTTTATGCCACATATGAAAAAGACAAAAATACTTTTAAAATAAATAGAGAGAAAAAACTGGTGTGAACTATTTTGTGCATCACCCAAAACACCATTAATAAACTCTTTTCTTTTTCATTAAATCATTTATTCTTAACATTTCTACAATTAAGGTTTTGATTGGTTTTGAGAATAAATTGTGATTGGCATTAGTTGCTTAGAAACATTTTGTTCATCATTCTGCTAGCAAGTAAATGTGGTGGACAAAAACTTTGAGTGTTGTATCTGGTCCACTGGATAATCAGATTTGCAATGTGGACACTCTTTTTGGTTAGCAATGGACACAAAACACCAGATCAAACGGATATAGTCAACTCAAATGAATGAATAATAATAGTGGTGGATGAAAAACCTTGGTTGTTGATCTGGTCCAATCGGCTAATGCAATGTGGATGTTTTCTTGTTAGCAATGGACACAAAACGCTAGA